>WTSP01010724.1:122239-170530 GCA_025331215.1 Actenoides lindsayi | reverse complement strand
CCAATCTATCCAAGTCTCTCTGTAGAGCCTCCCTATCCTCATGCAGATCAACACTCCTGCCTAACTTGGTGTCATCTACAGACTTCCTGATGATACACTGTGTCCTCATCAAGATCATCAATAAAGATGTTCAACAGATACAGTCGCAACACTAAGCCCTGAGGAACACCTCTTGTGACTGGCCACCATCTGGATTTAACTCCATTCACCACCACTCTTTGGGACCGTCCATCCAGCCTGTGCTTGATCCAGTAGATTGTATGCTCATCTAGGCCATGAGCAGCCAGTTTTTCCATGAGAATTCTATGGAAAAGAGTGTCAAATGCTTTTTGAAAGTCTAGGTAGACAATATCCACAGCCTTTCCCTCGTCCAATAGTCTGGTTGTCTTGTTATAGAAGGAGATCAGGTTCATCAGGCAGGACCTGCCTTTCATAAACCCATGCTGGCTGGGCCTGATCCCCTGGTTATCCTCTATATGTCTTGTAATGTCACTCAAGATGATCTGCTCCATGACCTTCACTGATGCTGAGGTCAGACTGACAGGTCTATAGTTTCCCGGATCCTCCTTCCTGCCTTTCTTGTAGATGGGTGTTACATTTGCTACCTTCCAGTCCACAGGGACCTCCCCACTTAGCCAGGACTTCATCCAAATAATGGAAAGTGGTTTGGCGAGCACATCTGTCAACTCTTTCAGCACCTTTGGGTATAACCCATCTGGTCCTATAAACTTGTGTGCATCCAAGTGGTGTAGCAGGTCACTGACCACTTCCTCTTTAAATGCAATGACCTCATTCTGTTTCCCCTCCCTGTATCCTAGATCATGAAGCTGGGTGTCCAGGGGACAGCTAACTCCACTGCTAAAGACTGAGGCAAAGTAGGCATTGAGTATCTCAGCCTTTTCCTCATCCTTTGTTACTATGTTTCCCTCTGCATCCAGTAAAGGATGGAGATTTTTCCTAGTCCTCCTTTTGTTGTTAATGAATTTATAGAAACATTTTTTATTATCCTTAACAGCTGTAGCTAGGTTGAGCTCTAGCTGTGCTTTGGCTCTCCTAATTTTCTCCCTGCACAGCTTCATTACATCTTTATATTCTTCATTAGAGACCTGCCTCCTCTTCCAAAGTTCGTAGATTCTCCTTTTGTTCTTGACGTCCAGCCAAAGGTCCCTATTTAGCCAGGCTGGTCTCCTTCCCTGCCTACTTGTTTTTTGGCACACAGGAACATCCCGCTCCTGTGACTTTAAGACTTCTCTCTTGAAGTACGTTCAGCATTCCTGGGCTCCTATATCTTTCAGGGCAGCATCCCAAGGGACTCTGTCAATCAATCTCTTGAACAGGTCAAAGTTTGCCCTCTGAAAGTCTAAGGTGGCAGTTTTACTAACTCAACTCTTGACTTTTCCAGGGAGATAGTAATCTTTTGGAGATCTGTCTTATAACAAATGAGAATAAAGCCAATACCTGGATGACTCCATTTGAGAACTGGTTAGGATGCTAGCCTTGAGAAATGAAGACATCAGTTCCCTGATTTGTCTTCTCTGAAGTCTCAACAGTATTTGAATAAACTGAACGATTATCTTAAAAAGTTGAGTCTGCAGAGTCTCCAGCTACTTAACCACAGGAGAGGATTTTAGTGGGTTTCAAAAAAAACTGTCCATTTCATGGTCTTGTGTTTGGAGACGGTATATAATAAATGCTGTGGAGCAGTCTTACTGAAGTGAACAGGAACCTATAAATTCCATACAAAATGGTTGACTAACTTAGGGCTTGAATATCATGAAAAAGTGAAAGCTGTCATCTATTTCTTTATTTCATTAAGTCAGCCAATCCATATACTTATTTGAAAGCCACCCAAAAATTCCCATTGGGGGAAAAAAAAAAAAAAAAAAAGGAAAAATCCCTTCCCTCAATTACTCAGTTTTTCTGTTCTCACCATATTTTCTTTTCTCTAGTTCTCATCATATTTTCTCACCACAAACCAGGTCTTCTTTTTCAATGTAAAAACAGACATTCACACTGGAAAACTGCATCCTTATATTAAAAACAATCATAATTATACAACAACATTTTTAGATATACTTTCAGATATATGCCATGAAAAAGAAACCTCAAAGGGGGCAAGAACAAGCCCAGTTTCTCTCATTTTCTGGTCACCTTTGAAAGCCAGCTTTCTCTGTACATGTGGCTAGATGCCCTCAACATATTTCATCTGTTATCTTTGATATGCTTAGCACAGACTGCTGTGGAGACATTTTCTTAATTGTGAGTCAGAGGAGCTCTTAGAATCCTGACTGTCTCTTTTACTATATCTAATGTGACAGGCTCATTTGTCCTAAATACTTCACTTTGCAACCCTCAGAGTCATCCTTCAGCAGTATTCTATAACATGTGTCACTCTTTTCCTACTAATATCCAATTAGGCAGTCATCCATCTTTTGCTATTACCTTCTTCAATCAGAAAGTCATATGCAGAGATGGAAAAGATCTATTTTACCCATCTCCCTGTCAATGCAGATTTATTCTCCAGAGTATATTTTCTACCGTTATGTTTATTTAGCTTAGATTACTACAGATTTTCAAAATAAAGTTTGAGCCAAATAATATGAACAGCTTGGATTACACCATTTGGGAGTTACATGATCAGTAACCAATGCCAAGAGAATCAATAGACAGGAAACAACATTTAAAATGTCAGCAGGGAAATAAATGTGCCTGTTGCTCTAAAACCAAATACAATTCATAGGATTAAATATTAGTTAAATAGATTCTAGTGGAACTCTAATAATTCTTTAGAAAAATTGGATCAATCTACTCTTGCAACTAAGTGGGAGGCAAAACAGAGATGATCATCAAGGCCCAGATATTTTACATTATCTATATCTGAATTTTTCAACAAAAAGCCCATCCTTGACCAGGGAAAGTACATAGGCTCAACTTTGACCTTCTCAGTGGGTATGATCAAATCCAGAAGCCTGTTCAGTGCTTGGGCAGCCAGGGAAGACTCACAGTAATAACAGTTATTGACAGCTACAATAGTCGTTATTGTGAAGTAGTCACTTGCCCACAAAGATTTGGGCTGAGACCACCAAACTTACTTCATGTAAGTTACTAAGCAGTTAGTTGTCAGATGACAACAACATCAGGTCATCGCTGGCTGAACAGTAACAGGTCTTCCTGCTCTCCTGATGCCACTGGGCCTGTCTTCCTGTGCTATTCTTGCACTATCTCCTTTCACCTTGTGTACACAAGGCGGGTATCACTGCACACAAGTAATCACAAGATGAAGAAGCAGTAGGAATTCAGGTCAAATCATCTCATATCAGAGGACATCAACAACCCTGTCAATACACCTCTATTGGTGCAAAGGAGGTCACAGCTCATTAGGAGTGAGAAGAATTGATGTTCAGTGAAATGAAAAAGAGTAATGGGAGAAACAAATAAACAAATAGAGGGTGATGACAGAAACAGATCTTCAGCTTTCTAAGTACTCCAACACAAAGATGTGACTATACCAAAACATAGACATTTGCTTGACAAACTCTACACAGGACATAGATGGATTTAGTATTAATTTGACCTGTAATATTAACATGTAAATTGATGACATTTCCAGTTAGCCTTGCCTATAGAAATAAAAGTCCTAATTAAATAATAAAATTTGATATACTAGAAGTTTAATTAAAAATTCAGTGTCACTCCAACACTTTCTACTTAGCTTTTTTATAGAAGCAATGAAATAAATATGACATAAATCCTTTAAAGACCAGCATCATTTTCTGCTGATGAATATCAGCAGCTTCACACACTGTCTTCGTTTATAATAAGGTCAAGTTGCAACAAATTGATGGAAAAGACTTCTTGTAAGAGGGAATATGCAAAGCCAACAACCCATGTGTAAGGAATAGTCACTCTCATAACCCTCAATCTTAGTGAACATATTTACACTAGTAAGTTAAGTAAGTCAGAGATACTATTGTCTAAATTGTTACCAATAAACTGATTTGGTTTTGTTGCAGGTCAATGATCCTCTCTCAATCAGTTTTCAGGCACAGCTCAGTCATTATTGAGGTCTCAGAACAGATAGGCAACCAGGAGAGCAGGTTAGTATGGATATGGTCTGCTCCTTTCAAGTTGACTTTGGAGAATAGTCTGAAACATATCTAATTTACTGTCGCATATTTGGCATCTGGAAGCACAATTCACACCAGAAAAGGAGAAAGGAAGTGGAACTCCCTACTCTGCTTTCCCTGTATTTTCATTAAGAAGTAATATGTTTACCAGATATATTGCCATACAGGTACTAGTATCACAGTTTTCCCATGCAGACTGACCTCATAATGAGTCACTGTGTGAAGAAAAGAGGCACTGTGTGAAGAAAAGAGGCACTGTGTGGAAGATAGGCATCGCTGTTCCTACCCCACTGTTTAGCTTGCTGCCACTGAGGACCATTTTTTCTGTGAACTGTGAGATACCATTGTGACTTCCAAGAGATTATGATAATTTGAGAGTGAATTATTCTTGTTTCAGTCATACTTCACCCTGTCTTCAGGGCTACCTTCTCCATCCCTATCAGATTTGAGGCTGCTGGTATGGTTTGTATCTGGCAAAGAGGTAGCACATTTAGTTGTCAGGAATGAGAGTGTTAGGATGGCAGACAGTAAATGGAAAATGGTGGGTGCTAAGGGCATTCACCAAACATCTGTATATGGTAGAATGGGCATTCTTGGTGGAGGAGATAACAATTATGATGCAAAGCTGTGATGACTTACTTTCTTCAAACAGGAAAGACTACATTTTTGGTATTGCATCATAAGCTCGTCACATCCCTATAGCAGTGCCACACTACAATCAGAACTATTCTTAAGCAAAAGGGCTCAAAGAGTTCTATCTATGGAGTCCGTAAAAGTAAGAGTTATTCTGTTTAATTTTTAAGCTGTATATGCTCTTTCCTCTCTTATGTAAAGCCATTAACTAGGTCCTGCAAAACAGTACCCTTTTAATCTATTTCTGAAAAGGAGAATTATTTAAGAGGCTACCCATATTCTAGTACCATTACTTAGTCCTCAGATTTGCATTTGCCTCTTAGTACCTTCATCTTCAAGGAAGTCTCACAGAAATTAATGTAGATGGACAAAAGGCAGTGACGGTATCCTCACTGGAAGTAATGCAAACAAGGTGGGAGTACAGTTACAGTGTCGCCAGTGAATATCAGCATCCTCTGAGCTACTCTTGCCCATAGAGCTGTAAAAGAGGCTCTAGAGCTGCAATATGAGGAAAGTCTGCAATCGCGGAGCAGAAATAGCCTGCTTTCAAAAGCTCAGTTTGGTAGACTAAAGGCATTCAGGACATGTGCTGCAAGAAGGCTTTATCTCACCATTTCAAGTGCCCCTGTTGTTATTGCTGAAGTTTGTGACCATCTGTGAAAAAAGAGGGGAAGAAAAATATTAGAACTGAATGAGACACAGAAGGCATGCCTGTTAATTTTGAGCAGTTAGCTACAAAGGCAGTTACAAAATCACATGATGGTATGAGTTCATTGAGGACAGTCTTAAAAACCAACTGCTCTGTTTTGAGAGGTTTTGGCCCTGATTTTAAGTGATTGGTAAGATATTGTATGACTTCATGAGAGAAATGTCATTCTGGGAAGAATGAATAAGTATTCTATGAAGCAAAACAAAATACTAACTTCTGAAAAGTTAATCTATATGAGACTGCAAAACAAGCAACAAAAATACCTCAATAAAAATTTACATTGGTATGTTCCAATAGCTCCTTCTAACTGGTACATCTATAAGTATTATACCTGTGTTTTTTGTTTTGTTTTTTTTTTTTTCTCTGAGGCAGAATGGAAGATCTTTATTGTTATGTTACACCTGAAACTAAGTTGGGGATAGCAAAAGAGCTGCACACTGTTATTCATATTATGTATTGGCTTTTGGGATATAAATCTTTGCATCTTTTTTTTTCCCTACATGATATTTTTTACCATCTGCTTTTTCTGGCACAGGAGTTACATGCTGTCTTGAAGCAATTTCTTACATTTCATTTGGTTCTTTCATTGCTTCCCATGAATCAAGGGTCACAGGCTCATAACACTTTTGGGCATTTGATAGACATCTCCCTCCTTCTTCTCTTCTTTTTCTGACATAAAATTTGTCTTTCATTCATTGTGGAGAAGAGGCCTCTCACAGATATCCCAAATGAGGCCAATGGTGAAAATAGGTTAAGAAAGATATTTTTAGAGCTTTATCAAATACAAAAAGATTGGTTAAGAAAAATTTTCTGCAAAATGCTTCCTAGAAATAATGAACTGAAACAAGTAGCATGATAGCTTTTCTGATAATAATTTAGTCATTGGGGTCAGTGCAGGGATGATTTTCTCAGCTCCAGAAGGTAATGGGAGTTTGTGGGATATACCAAGCATTAAGTGAAAAGTAAATAGAATGTAATTAAGAATTAATATTGCCAAACTTTTTCTAATAAAGACTGTTCTTAACTGATACGTCTTTCATGAACATATTAAAGGCTCATAGAAAGCTGCCTACTGACATTGCTAAAGACCTATATATGTTACTCTCTGAGCTGACTGGAGAGGGTCACAGAAAGCTATTCTTCCAACCTGCAGAAAAAGGGCAGCTTTCAGAGAGCACAGCCATATGGAAGCGGACAGTCTAGGGCACTATCTGCCCACAGTCCCAGACATCCAGGCATACTTGTCCTGGTTTGAGTTAGAATAGAAATAATTCTCTTCAGTGATTTTACTTCTCAGCTCAGTATCTTCTAAGTAACTGGATTTTCTGAAGCTAATGGCAGATTTTTGCAGACAGCATCTGCTTCTAGAAGTGATAGTGCCCCATGTTTAGAGTCACTATCAAGAATCTGTGTGCAGACCAAAATCACTGCTAAATCTTGTGTAGAATCAGGGGTGCAGAAAGTAACAGGCTGCAGCTGTGGGGAGAAGTGGACAAGGCAGGTGACCCTAAACTGACCAATAAGGTATTCCAACTCATATATGTCATATTCACTATAAAGATGAGGGATCATGAGGGTCAAACTCTCTTCCTCAATGGTTCGTGTCCAAGAAGGATTGTGCCCGTTCTGCCTTTTATACCAGTCCGTGTGTTCCCAAATCCAGCTCCAGAATCCAGATCCTGAATCAGGTTCTCATCTGCTGCTGAGTCTAGTCTGGGATTTCCCCAGTGCCTGCTTCACAGCATCAGTGGTGATGGTGATATACTTACCATCAGGAGGGTTTGAGTTCCATATTGTATATATTTGTATATATTCCGTTTTAATATTATTTTCATTAAAACTGTTTCAGTTTTCTTTTTTAATCCATAAATCTCTCTCCCTTATTCCCTTTCTCTTTCCCTTTGGGAATGGAGAGGGGTTAACAGAGGGTGTCTGTTATAGGTCTAGTGGGTGGCCCTGACCCTAAGCCTTGATAATACTCTACTTATGTTTCAGAAGCTGTATTACCAGGGTCAAGGGGCTCTTTGCTCAACACCTAATGTCTCTATTTGACATTAATGCAGATATACAACAGGAGAGGTTTCCTTCCCTGCCACTCAGAGCAGAGGTCTGTTTGTGCACATCCAAAGTAGATGTGTCCCCAGGAATACAC
This sequence comes from Actenoides lindsayi, assembly GCA_025331215.1. Classification (NCBI taxonomy): domain Eukaryota; kingdom Metazoa; phylum Chordata; class Aves; order Coraciiformes; family Alcedinidae; genus Actenoides; species Actenoides lindsayi. Next base: position 162,909 of record WTSP01010724.1, on the reverse strand, counting down.
AAGCATGGTTTAAAGTGCTTGAAAATATTTACAAGGTTATGCTGGGAAAGAAAAGGTTTCCTGTGCCAAGTAAAATCTGAAGCACTGCAAACAGGAAAGGATGGGCAGTCTGGTATTGTTTTGTGAGCGAGCTGAAAGCTTCACTCTCTGATCCAGCAGCAAACTAGCTCTCTGTCCACCTCAGAATTCAGACACAGCGTGTAAATAGTTTGTTTTGGACTCTAAGGCTGGAAAGCCAGAGCATATTGGATTGGATATTTACATTGTAGGTTTGCTTTACAGTTTTATTCATAAAACCCCTGCAGTCCAAATAACTGGTTACTGGATAGCTTGCAAGGATAATTTTAAATTGTTCATGTATTTTATTTGAATGCTTAGGCGTGATTTTCAGTAATGTATTGGTTTATGTTGCTGGAAGTTCCAACTGCTTGCACTGCCAAAAGCATGCATTTGGGAATAATTGAGGATTGCTAATAATTTTATCTTTCTTTTTTTTTTTTCTTCTTTTTTTGCTTTTGATTGCCCATGCGAGTTATACTTGTAAATTGGCAAGATCCAAAGGAGCTTTTATTCGCTTTGTGCTGTGAAGCACCAGGAAGGGGAAGAAGAAAAGATACAGTCATGCAAATAAAAACTTTCTTTCAAGACTGATCATGCTTTAATCTGATACAGTGAGTTATTGCCTTATCCAGGCCCACCTGAATCTTGACGAGCACCTAGGATATGAAGTATCTTTGATCCTTGTCCAACACTGTTCTGTGGTCTATGTACATTTCAGACCCTCATTGCCTCAGGCCATGCAAGATGGCCATTGTCATAAGGTTCTCATGCACATCCTAGCACAGATGGCACACAATCCTCCACAATATCAACAAATATGACTGTATCTCAGATATTTCACTAGTTTCTTTTGCAGTCTGCTGGTATTGCACCTCTCTGACCTTGCTCCATATTCTGTCATTTTCCAAGTCCTGTACTTTTTTTCAGTACCCCAAACTGCTTATACTCCCAAAGATTTAAATTCACTTGTCTCATATCTTTATATACCTCATACCTGGCTGATGTACATAGTTCTCCTAGCCTCAGCAGCAATAAAGATGGATCCACACTCACACATGCAAAACCAAACTCATGAGATAACTTCTAGGCTTCTTAAAGATATGGATGCAAGCAGTGAGATGAGATGATGAGATGAGATGAGATGAGATGAGATGAGATGAGATGAGATGAGATGAGATGAGATGAGATGAGATGAGATGAGATAGGAACTCTTTACTCATAACAGTTCCTTTCTTAAAAAGTTTAAAACTTTGTCTAAAATAATTTCTATTAGTGGTGAAAAAACAAAGGACTACTGGTAATAGCACATGCAGTGTAACTCCCCATAAACTCAGCAGCTATAGCTACTGTGATGGGCTATACAACACATAAAATATTCTTCTGTGCCCAGGAAGAGCTGGACTGTTGAGGAATTTCATGTTTCTTTCAAATTCATGTTTTCTGATCACATTACAGGTCTCTCCCCACCTCTCTATGTTTTTGAGTCTGCTTCAGTTCTTTGAGATACTGCTGCTCCCACGTGCTTATGGTTCCCATGCTGAGTTATCTGTTAACGAGCGTAAGGGCAGCCTGCAGCTAACGATAAACTGCTGAAACAAGAAGGATGTTTTGTTTATCCATAGGCCCATAATGGCTTTTAGCAATCACTATCACTTTGGGAATTGGAGAGCTGGTTCAGTCTGGCAATAGCTTTTGTGAACAAATCTCAAAGCTGGGTATGAAAGCAAATCTAGTGGTAATTTGCAAAATTTTTTGGTAGATGAAGTTGTAACCACTCAACCAGTCAGATTTCGAGAGGAGCTGAACACTCAGATGACTAAGTCTTCTTCTGCAAGAGAACAAACTAGTTTCAGAAACAAATGCCCACAGTTAGAAAAATTAAACAAGGAATAAGTAAGTTGATGGACTATCTCCCACTATTTCAACAGGTGATATAGAACTCATCCCTACTCTGTTTAAATAGGCTACTGTCAGAATGGTGTCTATAGTAATAGAGAAAATATTTACTAGTATTAAACTATGTTTTGGAAAAGAAACATAAAAATAGATTGAAACCAGGAATTAAGGCAGATTTGTTTAAAAACCACAAGTTCTGGTTTGGGGAATTAGGAAGGTTGCTGGGTATTTGAGCTTTGCAACAGTATAAGCAGGTTTGTACCTCTGCATACCTGAATTGCTGGCAATAGGTTGGTTGATATAAACACTTGTATTTATATATTATTTTGGTTTTATAGCTATCAGAGTTTTATGTGTCTATTTGTATTATGTTAGTGACCAGTACTCCTCCAGGGCATATAACCTATCATAAAGGGTTTTCTTCATAATAGGTCAGTAAAAGAAACCTTACAGATTTTATGGTAATGCTGTAATTCAAATATTAGATGGTTTAGTAAAGATGTTCTACAAGAAATAAATTGATCAACAAGTTTATCTACACAGTAGAACCTTTATCTCTGGACTCATAGTGGCATTTTTTTAATCCTTGTAAGGAAATTCAGCTCACAGACTATTAGTAGTGTTTGCCCTATAACACATGCCTCTACTTCTCTGTAGATGCATGGTTGTCTGGTCATTTCCCCTGGAGTGTCACAAAACTGTAGTAAACATTTTACAGACATAGAAACTTACAGATCTCTGTTCTGTTGAATTTATCAGATGCTGTTTCATGCACATCTAATGTCTCTCTGAACTTCATGGGCTTGCTTAGAAGTGTAGAAAGAAGCACAGATGCTTTCATAGCTGTGTGACTAGCCATAAAACCTGCAATTGCATCTAGTCCAACTGATCCCAGATACCACAAGGAATGGTACAATGTCCAGGACTAAAGTCTTAATACCTGTAAACCATATATTTTAATACATTTCAGCATCCTTAAGTCAATCAGGATGTTGTCAGAGAAATTACAAAGCTGATTAACAGAAAATATGAAAGGGACAATGACAGTCAGAGGAGAAATATAGACATATGGATTTTTCAATTCCTTTTCCAGTTATTTCTATAGATGTTATAAATCTCTTTCCTTCCTACTCTTGGTGTGGGTTGATTTATTTAGAATTACATTAAATTTCCCTTGTCTTTCAATCTCACATACCTCACTTCCTTGCTTCAAATCTATGGCTATTCACTGTTTTCAAACATAACCCATATCTCAGCACTATGCCTGTTAGAGAAAACTGGTGCTTGAAAATAATGCTTCAATAATCTCATGAAGTCAGAAGCAAAGGGGAATCAGAGCCTGGAACAGGTGGAAGCAGCAGGCAGGGAAAAGCTGTGTAAAGGAAAGGAAAGAACTTCTGGAGATCCAGAGAGATGCAAAAGGAGAAAGTTTTCCATGACAAATCTAGTCACATCACCCCTCACCTATCTATCAACAGCATAACTAGGTAAAGCGTGGGGGATGACCGACAGAACGTATGCACAAAAATATATGAGATTCTGATGAGTACACTGAAAATTAAATCCTTTCTATATTTTTTTTATGTTGCTCTTTGAACTCCCTGGCCTTGCAAGCAGATACTTCTCCATAGCAATTGTGGCTCCACTGAAATAGATGCAGCTCTGCTTGGGTCCTGAGGCCTACATGCTGTGTCTGCTATAGCAGAATAAAAGAAGAGGATGTATCTGTGCAAGAAATACACTGTCATGGGACTCTGAACATAGGGATTCAGCTCCCATCTTTGGATTAGAACATGCAAAAGTCTTTTGCAGTTTTGTAATGGAACAACAAGCTCATTCTCACAATTCTCAGCATGAGAATTGAAATGTCAGAGCCTTTTGAATACTCTCTTTTATCCTTCTTTTGGGGAGGGGTGGTAATAATCTGTCTGGCTCAGCAAGTATGTAATTCTACTTTTGAGATAGTTAATTAGCTCTTCTTAGTCAAGAGGAAGAAACTGGCCTTCTAGAAAGCAATTCATCTTAAGTGAGATACCTAAACTAGGTATATCATAACATCATAGAATCATAGAATGGTTTGGGTTGGAAGGAATCTTAAAGATCTTCTAGTTCCAACCCTGCTGCCATTGGCAGGGACACATACCAGGTTTCCCAAATCCTCTATGATCATCTTCATGGCCTTTCTCTGGACCCACTCCAACAGGCCCACATCTTTCTTGTGTTGGGGGCTCCAGAACTGTACACAATACTCCAGATGGGGTCTCACAAGAGTGGAGTAGAGGGGAAGAATCACTTCCCTTGGCCATCTTTTGATGCAGCCCAGGATATGATTGTCTTTCTGGGCTGCACTCACACATTGTTGGGTCACGTCGAGCTTTTCGTCAACTAGCACCCTCCAGTCTTTCTTCCCAGGACTGCTCTAAATCCATACTCTGCTCAGCCTATATTTATGCTTGAGATTGCCCCAACCCAGTTGCTGGACTTTGCACTTGGCCTTGTTCAACTTCATAAGGTTCCCATGGGCCCACCTCTCCAGCCTGTCAAGGTACGTCTGGATGGCATCACTTCCTTCCAGTGTGTCAACCACACCACACAGTTTGGTGTTGTCCACAAACTTTCTGAAGGTGCACTCAATCCCACTGTCTGTATCATCAATAAAGATGTTAAACAACACTGGTTCCAGTACCAATCCCTGAGGAATGCCACTCATCACTGATCTTCACTTGGACATCAAGCCATTGACTGCTTCTCTTTGAATGCAACCATCGAAGTTCCACCTGAATGAGGTGGAAGCCCTTGTGACTGTATGCCTTCTTTGCTTAGTCTTCACTGCTATGACCATCTCTTGGGAATCTCTCACCCTGGAAATAAAAGAGGAAGCTTGGAGGAAGAAAGACTCTCTACTGGTCAATGAGGATTCGCTTAGAAATCACTTGGGTAATCCAAACACCCACAGATCCATGGGCCCCAATGGAATGCACCCATGAGTGTTGCGGGAGCTGCTGATGTTGTTGCACTACCACTCTCCATCATTTTTGAAAGATCATGGAGACTGGGAGAGGTTCCTGAGGACTGGAGGAAAGCCAGTGTCATTCCAGTCTTCAAAGAGGGCAGGAAGGAAGACCCTGGAAATTACAGACCAGTCAGCCTCACCTCCATCTCTGGAAAAGTGATGGAGCAGCAGCTCATTCTGGAGATCTTATCTCAGCACATGGAAGAAAAGAAGGTTATCAAGCATAGCCAGCATGGACTTATTAAAAGGAAGGCATGTTTAACTAATCTGACAGCCTTCTACAATGGTATGGCTGAATAGGTAGATGCAGGGAGAGCAGTGGATGTTGTCTACCTTGACTTTATAAAGGCTTTTGACACAGTCTCCCATAATATCCTCATGAGTAAGCTCAGGAAATGTAGGTTAGAAGAAGGAATGTGAGATGGTTTGAGAACTGTCTAAACAATAGAGCTCAGAGAGTCATGATCAACGGCTCAGAGTCCAGTTGGTGACTTGTAGCTATCGGTGTTCCTCATGGGTCAGTTCTGGGTCCAGTCTTATTCAACGTCTTCATCAGTGACCTTGATAAAAGGATGGAGTGTCCACTCAGCAAGTTTGCTAATGATAGGAAATGAGGAGGAGTGTCTGATACAATGGAAGTCTGTGCTGCCATCCAGCAAGATCTGGACAGACTAGAGAGCTGGACAAAGGGGAACCAAATGAAGTTCAACAAGGGCAAGTGCAGAGTTCTACACCTGGGGAGGAATAACCCCAAGCATCAGTACAGGTTAGGAGTTGACCTGTTGGAAAGCAGCTCCATGCAGAAGGACCTTGGAGTCCTAGTGAACAATAAGTTATCCATGGGACAGCAATGTGCTCTTGTCTCCAAGAAGGCCAATGGTGTCATGGGGTGCATAAAGAAGGTGCATAAAGGTGTCTAGCAGGCCGAAGGAGGTTCTCTTCCTCCTCTACTATACCCTAGTGAGACCGCATCTGGAGTATTGTGTCCAATTCTGAGCTCCCCAGGTTAAGAGAGACAGGGAAATACTAGAGAGAGTCCATGATGATTAAGGGAATGGAACATCTCTCTCATGAGGAAAGGCTGAGATACTTGGGGCTGTTCAGTCTGGAGAAGAGAAGACGGTAAGGGAATCTTCTTAATGTTTACAAATATCTGAAGGGTGGGTGTCAAGTAGAAGAAGCCGTTCTGGTTTTTAGTGGTGCCTTATGATAGGATGAGAGATAATGGTGACAAACTGGAAGGAACTTAACAGAAAGTGCCACCTCAACATGAGGAAAAACTTCTTGACTGTGAGGGTGGAGCATTGGAACAGGCTGCCCAGAGACATTATGAAGTCCCTTCTCTAGACACTTTCAAAACCCACCTGGATATGTTCCTGTGTGGCCTGCCCTAGGAACCCTGTTCTGGCAATGGGGTTGGGCTTCATGATCTCCAGAAGTTTCTTCCAACCCCTACCACTTTATGATTCTATACCAATTTGTTCCCAAATACAAACAGAAATTTAGGAAACAGTGGTAAATGGTGTCTCCTGAGCATTTCAAATGTCTGACTGTATATTCTAGGCCTTATAAAAATGAAGTTGTATGGAGTCCTGTGCTTTTGTTCAGTCAGTATTTTCTGCCAAGAAGTCTACACACTGATCAGCTTCTACAGAAATTCAGAATCACAACATCAAAGAACAATTTGGGTCTCTAGTCAAATCCCCTTCTCAAAACAAGGTCAGTTATGACGTCAGACCATGTTGCTGAATCATGAATCACAGAGACCAAGATTCTTTGACTGAATTCTCACATCCATCTTTCCACTTTATAGAAAACAATCCATTATCGTAATAAATAAATAAATAAATACAATAGTTACATGTCTGGAATTCACTATCTTCATTTTATGAATCTTGAAAAAATGCAAGATGAAGTTTTTCTTCCACAGTCTTGAAAAATGTCTTTTTTTTTTTTTTAGATCTTCTTGGAGTCATAAGATTACAACACATGAGATATCCAGAGAAACCCTTTAATTCCCTTACAGTGTGAGATTGAGGTAACATCACTAGAAATAGAAATTTTATTTCATTAAGTATATCACTAGTGCCAATTTCATTTCTGTTTGACCAGGTAGAACCATTTAGAGAAAATTATTTTTAATTGGTCACGTTTTTCTCAGGCATTTTTATATATCTTACATGTGTGTCATACTTAGCTGTACTTAGTCTCTCACAAAATCTCTGCTATCACGCCCAGCACTATTAACCATGCCTATAAAATTACAATGGAAAAATACTAGTAATTTATCCACAATCATAGATGAGAAAAATACTCAGTGTGTTTCCGTTAACAGCCACAGGGGAAATGCCAGTCTTTCCTCTGTGCCCACAGTTTGGGCTTCTCTGAAAGCCATAAACGGGAACGAACATCAACACATACAGCCCTGTGGGAGGACCCCATGTAATGTATTTAGGGCCTCATTGTTCCCAAGTGTTGGTCACAGCTGGACAGCGCTTTGGCAATGGTTGTACAGGACAAAGACACCATACCTGACTTCAAGTTCCTGAGTCACAACTGATGGTATGGCAGAGGTAATCTGGGGACAAACTTCACTGTTTGCTTCCCATCATTGAAGTCTTTCCATGTTAGCTGATAATAGATGGGAGTCTGGTCCCAGGTGGATTTTGATCTGAGTTGATGCCACTTTTCTGCCTCTCAGTCCTTGCGTACCCTTCACATACAGTCTAACATCTTTTCTTCTCTACTGTCTTTGTAGTGAAACGGGTCTACAGAATTCTCCTCCTACTTTTACATGGCTGCTCCATGTTCAGTTCCCAGTGACCCAAAATGGGAAAAAATATGTGGCAAAAAATTCTCTCTGGGAATTAAGGTGAAGTTACATCAGTATAATACTTTGTCTTAATACAAAGTACTCCTTAACCTGAATGTTACAGCTCATCCTCTTCATAGCTCCACTCCACAGAGGAGTGGAGCTTATGGCTCCAGTTTAATGGCTATAAGATTGCAATATATAGTGGCACTGTTTTTAAGAAGTCTGTCATCTGCTGCTCCATCTAATAAAGACAAAAGATACTTCAACTCTTCACATCAAAAGATACAGCCTGATGTTTCTTATGAGTCCTGAGTCAATGAATTATGTAGCTTGCTTTCTCTTAAGCGTGTAATTTGATCTCCAAGCATAAGCAACAGTTTTTCTATTTCAATCAGTAAACAATTGCTCTTTAAAAACATTCCAACTGATGTTTATTTGTACAATCTGTCCTTCAGCAGAGCCTTAGTTTGATGAAGTAAAAGATGTAACTCTAATAGCAAAGTGTCTAAAAACTGACAAAACATTACATTTGATCATGTATGATTAGTGCACTGAGGAAGTATGTCGTTTAGAAAGCTGATACAGCATCTCATTGAAATGTCTGTGTCTTAAACATTGCTGCTTTCTCAACTAACCAGTTGCTATCACTGCAGTGAGAATTTTCTTTTTAAATTACAGGGATCAGATTTCCAGGAAAAAAACATGAGTAATGCATAGTCTGAGTGAAAGAAAAATGAAACATTTTTCTTCAGTTTTAAGTTCAAAGTGGTTACTGCGGATACCTCTTTCCCTTGGGAAGAATGCAATGAGGTCCTTTATTTCATTAGAAATGTTAAATATGGAATCAATATCAGTGCTGAGACCTTGGCTCGTGGGCAGGCTGGGTGGGCACTTATAGAGTAAGCAAACAAGATGTCCTTTCTTGATTAGAAAAACTTTGTTGCAATTAAGCAGGCTAGAAAATAAAAAATAACCTGGAAGATCAAACTGTAACTGAAAACTTGACTGCAGTTGTATAACCTTAAAAGTAACAACTGTAGTGTCAGAAAGCTTTGGACATGAATTTTTAAAAGAAGAAAAAAACAAGAGGTTGCTGTTCACCCTTCCAGCAGACTAACACTGTCCATCCTTCCAGTGTCTCTAACACTCAGGAATATCATTATTACCCAGGGATTTAAATACACAATAGACATTAATTTGTGTGGTACATAACTTTTTGAGCTGTCTTAACAGAGCTGCACATGACTTTTCAGAATTCATCCAAACCAAAGGAATATACTATTGCAGTGTAGCATTTTAGACACTCACTGCAGGAAACAGCACATAAGGGTTGCACTGGTCAGCAAAATATCTCAAAGCAAACTATCTCAAAGCAACATGCCCTTTTGAAGATTTAGTCCATTAAATAAAATACTTTGTAAATCCCTGATTTTTGAAAAAGGTAAAAAGAAAAAAAAAAAAAAAAAAAAAAAAAAGAAAGAAAAAAGAAGTATCCCCATCTCTATCTTCCATAATAAAAACATACATTTTTGCCAACACTACTATTTTTTCTCCCAGGTCATGTCCATTTCCTTTTACTGACTAAAGCTGAAAGGATTATACCTGATTTCATGCAAATATGGCAGGAACGCTTATCTTGGTAGTTTTGGGGGGTTTTATCTCCTTGATTATAGCTTTGTACATTACTACCATAGCTATTACCAGTGGCAGAACAGTGGCAGATTTAATATATCCCTATCTTGTTCTGGGTGTCCACAGTACAGTACATTACCAACACCCTTATGTATCAAAGCTCCTTTAGTTCTGCAGTCTTAGAGACAGATCACTGCTATGACCATAGACCTTATGGGTACAGCTGTGCAATTTTGACAAGTCCCTAAATCACCAACTCTATTCTGATACACAGTGACAAATATTTCATCCCCTAAAAAGTTCCTTTATAGTCAATTGGACAACTTCTATTGATCACTTCTACTTTTCATGTGATCTTTCTCCCACAGTCATGATACTTCAATAAAATGATAGTATTTTCTCATTGATTACTAAGGATGGATTTTCAGGGCTTTTTAATTCCTTGGTTGAGGCTGTGCTTTGAAACCTGTAAAGTGCAAGAAACCCTTAGGCCAGCCACAGGACTCGAGGCAAATTTCTTCTGTCAGCTGAGGAGGACAAATCAAGGTTTGTACAGCCTGTAGCAAAAGGCATCCTAATCTTCCTCACACCTTTAATGTTAATTTAAAACCAAAAATAACAATTAAGTAGAGAAAGTTTACAATAGACAGAGACTAGTCATGTGGATGTAGTTCAAATACTCAGTAACTCCATAAATAAGTAATTGAGGAGGAAGACATACATTGCTTTTGATTTCTAAATTATTGCTCCAAATCCAGACCTGGTGTCAAAAAGTTAATTTGAGCCTATGACATCTATTCTGAGGCCAATGTGAAGTGAATTCCTGGTCCCTGGCCAGTTTCTAATGGACAGGTGGCAACTACCCAAGAAAAGACAACAACCACAATTGGCACCCTGGTGGGGAGTCATAGCAGTGGGACAAAGACTGAATCAGTCAAAAAAAAGTGATCTCCTCACCCCCTTCAGACAGTTCATCTAAAGCAGGCCTGAAACAAATGGGCAAAGGACTGTGGGAGAAGATTGTATTATGATTGTCCTGCCATCCTTTTTCTTTGTGAATAAAATAGGAGACTTGTTTCTCCAAGGCTGTCAATCTCACACCTTTCAGAATTTGAGAAATAAAGAGAGAAATGTTGCTCTGTCCCCCCTTACCAGGTCTCCCTGCTGTGACAGTGAGTGTTGCCAGTCACACGCTTGAGCTCTAGATCAAAACCAGGTGGCACAGCAAACTGCATTTAAACTTTGACCCTCAGTTCCACTCTGTTGCACAGCTTTTGCTTGGAAGAAGGAAAAAAGGGAAAGAAAAAAAAAAGGTCTTGCTAGCAACAAATGCTTTTCACTTGCCGAAGAACTCATTAAACAGATATTTTACCCCAACCTCAAATATTTCTGTAGTGTGACCCTCCTCCCAGAGCACCAATTGTAAAAGGAAATTGATAATGAATTTTTCTCCCAGATTCCAATATTGTATTTTCTTTCCTCTTTCCTTTTAGAACAACAGAAAAAAGAAATCATAAAGAACAAGGAAAAAGAAATTGATAAATCTGTCTAGCTACTATGAGGAAACAAAATTACTTCTATACAATGTCACAGCTTTTAATGCCTTGGATTCAACTGAAACAGCATTGAAATATAGCCAAACAGGACTCTTTCATGTCTGACTTCATAGGTCACTCACCCCATGCTATGTGTTCTTTCTGTGAATCTCTCAGCTAAGTACTTCCACCTAAAGTAGTTCACATACACAAAATGAGAAAAATCAACAAAGAACAAGACACAATGAGCAGTCTAGAAATACCACTTAGCTAGTGCATTGTTAACAGACAGCACTGGATTATTAGCAACATAGAAAACAACTCTTTTCAATTTGAGAGTTTGTCTTATGACTGGAGTACATTTCAGATTTATCATTCCAGTTTCAAATATACTACTCAGATATGTCTATGATGAGAGCAGAGTTGGTGCTCATTTGAGTTAAGAAAATCCCCAGACTGTGGACTTCCAGAAAAATGCTGCTTTGAAGCAGCTTAATAGCAACTAGAGGTCATGAATAAGCACAAGACATTGGAAAATATATTCAGTGAAAGGAACTTTCTCAAGAACTTATTCTGAAATATAGAAAACAGAAGCATGGAAACTGGAAAGGCTGCCTATCTTCCTCCACTAAAATAACAGCAACTGCTCAACACTATTCTGGATATCATATCTCCATTAAAATATATATTTATACTAAGAGTATCTACCACACCTAGAATTACCACTAGTGAAATCAAGTAAGGAAGAGTATTTTCCTGCATTCTGCATGTGTGCTTGAATACCTTCAAAACTGCAAAAGTTTAAAAAAAGTATAAAAGGTTTACAATAATTGGGACTTCAGAAGTTTTCTGCGTTAACTGAGGATTACTCCTTTTTAAAACACATGACAACAGAAATCTTTCAATTTGCCCAAGAGATACAGAAAAAAAGCAAAGGTTCTGATTTCATATTATTTTTCCACTGTTTAATCAGTTACATTATTGGTATACTTATAATGTTTTGTATTTACCTTATTCCTGTCATCTTTCTCATTAAGAAAGCACAGTGAAGTGTCAGCTTGTGACTACAACAAGGATCCAGCAGAGATAGTGATGTAAGAAGTCCTGACACCAGATTCTGTTTACACTGCAAATTCAAATAACTCCATGACTTCATGAACTTACTTATTCATTACAATTTTGTGAAAACTAACAGAATCTAGACCACCAGTTCTAACTGTTACAGCTGAGAGGCTGAACCAAGCAGATGAGATTTAAAAGACAGTATCACTTCAATAAAGCAGTGAAGAGCTCAGAACAATTGCTTCCGATCAGTGGCTTTATTATTGGTTTTTTATACTTACTTGCATTGCACCTGGTCATGTTTTTCTGACATTACCTTTGCTCTCAAAGGTTAGTCAGTTCTGGTTTACCCTGGCCTGGTTTAGCCTACTTGTTTTCCATGTTCAATTACATGCCAAATGATCCAGCCTCTGGCTCATTTGTACATGACTAGTACTGCATTTCTAGGTAACAATATATCTTAATAATTTTTTAGTCAATAGTGTATATAGAAATCTATCATTCTCCACTTTTCTTCTCACTAGTTACATTTTCCTTTTGTAGCCTAGTTTTCAAAGGAAATAAGGCTTGCTTGATTGTGCTTGTCTGTCTGTCGACCGCCTTCTAATAACTTTGTAATCTATCAGATGTGAAAGAGAGGTTGGAATCAGAAAGATAAAATATTATGAGAATTGTGAGAAAAAATCAGAAAGCAAGTGGATGAAAGTCCAGAATTATTGCCCCTGCCAAAGGACAAGCAGACAGACCCTCATAGCAGCAGGAACTGAGCTGGCCTGGGAGCACACTTGAGCACCAGGTTACCCATCACAAATACTGTTGCTTGCTCAGGGAAGGGTACCATGGGGACAATAAGAGTAACTGTGAAGTTAGAAGTGTGTATTTAAAATAATTAGGGCACAAATCCATAGGAAACCAGGTTTCATTAGTTACTCTCTTTAGGAGCTACACATTTTACGGTTTCAAATCCTTATAAACAAATGTTGCCCAGAACCATACCATTCTGCCCCACTTGAAAAAGCAGAACCCTGTTCTCTCTGCTTTTATGAGCAATCTTCTCTTACAGCTCAAGCACTCCAACTGCACTCCTGTATACTTTCTGTAAATGACCTAATCATAAAATAACTTTATTAAAAAGTGAGTATTTCAGGGTTTTTTCCTGTTCATGTCATTGGTCTCTTTTACAAACAAAGATCAAGTAATCCTACTTTTCAGTTTCCACATTAACACTGATTTGCAACTGAGAACATTATTCTAAAAAGAGAAGATCAAATATTCTCAAGCATTCTAGGCCGTATTTGTGAGTATCTCCAAAGATCTGAGTAAAGCTGAGCTACATTGCAAGGTATTTGTATTATGAAGAGAAAGATATCAAGCCTTCCTTTTTAAGTTCGTTTTTTTCTCTTTTAAGTATCTGGTGATACACAGGAAGACACAGCGCTAGTTACATGCCACAGCTCCAGGTATGAGTCTCTTCCTTTCACAACTGTTGCTTGCTTTTAGACATATTCAAGTAATTTTCTAATCCTTCTCAGTCCTGAGCCTTGGATGCTCAAATAAACCCAGGTTAGCAATTGATTATCGTGGGTGATGCTACTGATTTGTGCTTAAACAATTCCCTAAAGAGCTTTTTCTTCTCTTCTTGCTAACTTTATTACCATTGATGTTGTCCCTATATTTGGCCTGTATCACTTTCTAAATGAAGAATTAATATTTATCTATATCAGCCACTTCGTGTTAATGTAATACACATTATAAAACTCTCAAGCAATAACCATAAATTGTTATCAAATATCTAAATTTATTAAACCAAATCAGAAGTTATATAATGTGCCATTTGGCAACTCTGAAAATCTTTACTACAACTCAGGTGAGGTTGTCAACTATGAAGTATCCCATACGTGAAACAGCCTCGCACTATCAGAATAAATCCATTTTACCCACCCTTCTCTCTGAAATAGCATACGTAAGCAAAACAATTTTTATGGCTCAATTTTCTTATTTGCTCCACCAGCCTATATTACCAAAAAAACAGACACAGGTTTAGAAAGGTCAATACTAGTTTTCATGTTCAGAAATGGGATCATTTTATCACTTATGTATCACAGAATCACGCAGAATCACAGAATGTTAAGGGTTGGAACGGATCTCAAAAGATCATCTAGTCCAACCCCTCTGCCATCTGCAGACAGCAGATGTATGAATTAGTATTATCTTTATGGTTGACCATATATGAGTTTTCTCTCATATCTACCTATATATATTTATCTTATCAGCAATATACTGAATTTGTTTTGAGTTGTGACTATACACAATTGTCATATTGACAATGGTGCTACAAAATCTTCAAAATCTATAAGGATCCAGAGATGCGCAGAATTATTTTGAGGATAGCTAGGCAGAGAAAATATGAAGAAACATTACATTAATTATAAAGATAATTATTTTGTATAAAGGATCAGGAAGTTGACATTAGTATCATAATATTCCTGATAGGACAACATAATTGTGGCAGGTAGGCAATACCATTTCTGAGATTCTTTGAACTGCTTAATAAAACTTGCAGAAAGTTTGCCCATTCACTAGAGAATAGCTAAGAACTCACTAGTTTGGAAATCAAGCTGAGAATGGAAATATCCTATTCTTTATGTCCACAAGTATTTCTACATCACTGTGTGGTTCAAGCCTACCCAGATGGCAAGAAAACAACCACACAGCCACTCACTCCTACCCCTCTCCAGTAGGATGAGAAGGAAAAAATACAACAAAAAGCTTGAGGGACAGGGGGGATCACTCAACAATTATGGTCATGGGCGAAAGACAGACTCGACTTGAAGAAACAAAATCAATTTAATTTTAAACAAAGCTAATACAAATTCACCATTTGAATCACAGTAGGACAATGATAAATACAACTGGATCTTGAATACAGCCCTTCCACCCACCCCTCCTTCCTGGGCCCAGCTCTGCTACCTCCTTCCCACTAGCTGCACAGGGGGTCATGGAATGGTGGTTGTGGTCAGTCCCAGTCCATTCCATGTTGGGTTTGCTTCTTCCTTCTCCTCAGGGGGAAAACTCCTCACACTCCTCCCCTGTGGCAATGTAACACCCCTCCCACAAGAGGCAAGTCCTCCATTAACTTCTCCAAATAGCGTGGGACTCAATCCTCACTGCAATGGATTGCTCCAGTGCAGGCTTCCCTCAAAGTCGCAAAATTCTTTGGGATAAGTCCTTTGCTCCATCATGGGGACCTCCATGGTTTGCAGCTGGGATTCTATTCCATCATTAATCTCTAAGGGCTACAAGGGCTCAGCCTGCCTTCTCAACACAAGTAAAAGTGGAATGGCTGCTCCATCATACCTCCCCCGCTCCTTCCTCACTGACCTGCATGTCCTCATGGCTATCTCTATCACATCCCACTCCTCTCCAAAACATAGGACTCCCAAACAGGTTTTCCCCTCTTAAATATGTGATCATAGAGGCAGGTCTGACTTGAAGGCAGGGGAGCTTCTCAAAGCTTCTGAAAGGAGCCATGCCAGTAGCCCCCTTCCCTGCTACAAAAAACCCACAAGACACAAAACCAACACAAGTACCTACATCAGGATTACCCCAACCAGCAAAGATTCCTCATCAAAAAAGATTCCTAATAAGCTCTCTTTGAAAGAATGTATGTGATCTAGCAACCCCCAAACTTTGAATATCTGGCTTAGATTTCAATCTGTGGTGATAAATTTGTATTACTCCCTGCATGACTCACCAGCCCAGCAGGAAGTAGTCTGCATGATCACTTTAAAGCAGCATTTGGAACACTGTTTATTACCATAAGCATTTATCTGTTTTATAATTTATGCAAACTAGTGCTTTTGACAAATGAGTAAATTTGCCACACACTTGCAGAAAAAAAAATACCAAATCAACCTTTAAATTGTCTCATTTAGGAAAATATTTATATTCTGGAAAATGCTCCTTATTTTTCCTTAGTAGAGACTTTCCGTCATATCTTTTGGCAATTTTGTCATTAGTATGCTCACTAATGCATTAATGGAAGTCTATTGTTCACCGTGTTTCATCTTTTCATATTAATTCTGCATTGTATCATTTGTATTCACTTTGGCGAACACTCCTTTTGATCTGCATCTTATCATATTAATGATTTTGCTACAAACAACATTGTATTATGAGACTTCAATATTCTGTTAGCATATTTAAATGCTAATAATTCAAAGTTGATCAAACCACATAGCAAAAAGAAGGTCAATAAATGAGCAGTCATAATACAGGGTTAGCAAAGCTATTAGAAAAATATGGAAATCATTAATGACCACCATATCAGATACTTTTAAAGATGAATAATGACATGAGAATCTAGAAGTAGCTAGTTAATTAACTATTAGTGTATAATTTGTGACTAAACATACTTCCAACAACAAGTTACTAAATAGATAGGGAAACTGACACTCCTTTTTTACCCTCATTATTTATTTTCCTCTATATCCCTTTCACCATCGCTGTTCTTTTTAATCACAGTGTCTCTGCATTAATTTTGCTCTCTGAGGATATGCCCATATTTTTCGGGCTGTTTCTCACATTTGGACATTTCCCCTCTTCCACATCTTTTCATTTCAAACACAGACTCAATTCTGTGGGTGTCTGTGGTGAATGTGCAAAATCCAGAAAGCTGAGGTGAATTTAAAGCTAGGCAAAACGAGCTTTCTTTCATTCTTACTGTATGTGGCAATTATTTTTACAAATGAATTTATACTGGTCATATTATAGCATCTCCATGATAATCTAGTGCATTTTTATGTAGTATTAAATAAATGCAAGCCAAAGAGATTGTGTTTCAGTTGGGACAGTTTAAATGTGGGCATTTAAAGATTCTTGACATCTGCTTTAACCTGAGGATGAACTTTTAAATTCTACTTTATTTTATTTCTTTAAATGCAGTCTCTATACAGATTTTGAGGTAAAGCCTTTGAAGGAAAGTGAACAGTGCAACACAAACTCTTGTTCAAATTACACAGCACAGAAACATTCTCTGGAGTTTTAGTAAGTAAATAATTGGAGAAACAGAAATAATGTTATTTTATGAGATTTAAAAGGGGTCTACAACATTTCCAGGATCCAAACACTAATAAATGTTTTGGCTGGGAAAACAAAATGGATTTTCTGTTGATAGGTTTACACCTAGCATCAATTCAGTTCAGAATCATCTTCTTAAAGAAATGGAGTGAAAGAGATTAGTGCTAAAGCAAACACAGAGTGATCCTTTCAACTTTAAAGCTGCTCTTGCTAATATCATTGGACAGAATTTTAAGGAGTTAGAACTACTCTAATGGCTGCTCAAGCCTTAAGCTAGATAATGTACTACACTGTACAAAATCTTAATCAGTTTTTGCTGGGTCTGATTTTAAATGCCTCTTGCTCACACAAGGCAATTTGGGTTTGGTCTAAGGTAAGAATGTTTGCAGCCAGGCCTCTGAACCTGCAAGCTATTTTGTGAAGCTTGACCTTTCCGCTGGCGCACAGCAATTCTAACTCCAGCAGCAACCCTCTTTACTGACAGAGGCTGTCTACACACAGCAGCTTGTGTGATCTGAACTATCATCATAGAGGAGACCCAAAAGCACATAAAAAGCACAAAAAATCTGCAGGTGTGAAATCATCACTGATTAAATGGTTCCTAGAAGCAGTCGCTCTCTGCTCTGTTGTATACTTTCCTATAGCTCCAACTAAGGTTTTGACCTCAGAACTTGTTGCTGACTATAAATGGTCAGAGAAGTATGTCTTTTGCAAGGGAAGAAATGACTTTTGCTCAAAAAATTAAAACATTTCTGGATGTATTTCTGAACATATTCAAAATGCTGAAGAATTTTCCATACTTGGTTTCACACATTCCTTAATACTAATGAAAACTTAACTATTCTTCCTGAGCCTGTTCCTGAACTATTGCCCTTCATCCAACACAATATTATGAACCATTACAACTAATTGACAAGCTGAAATTATTCTTCCATTATTTCTAATCAACTCAATAGTCTTGAAATACAAGTGTACCAGAAGACAGTGTTTTGGTGTTCCATAATTTCACTTTTGGCACTCTTACATCCATCCACAGGTACCTGTCAGATGTAAGGTTCCTGACTTCATTGTCAAGTGCATTTGTCATGAGCCTCCAACTATCTTTCATCTCTCATTAGGTCTAAGGAGGTCAGTTTAACACCTATCCACTCTATGATATTAGGTGAACATTTTCTTTTCCTATGTATTGGTATTTTGTTCAGTGCTAGCCCTCCTGTTTTGGAGAGAAATTCATCACCATCATCTATGAATCATCTCATCAGCCTTTAAGTCATTGCCTAACATTCTTCTGCCCCAATAGCTTTGAAACAAACAAATAAATAAGAACCCTTTGGCAGCAGGTACATAGGGGTTGTATTTAAACTGCTAGGGTGACCAGTCTTGTCTCACCACATAAGTCCAGAAGGGCGATTTGAGCCTGCATAAACATATTTATGTTTGATTTAAACTGACTTTAGATGTAACATTGGCTTCTTGGACACCTATTCCTTCTGTATCCCAGTTTTATTCTTTCACATCCTTAATAGAAGTGCTTGAGGAACACAAGCTATGGTTTTGGTTTTGCAGTTGTACAGCAGATCCTACACTCTGGGGACACGAGTTCCTTTTTCTTGATATGTTTCTAGTTAGTGCTACCATTTAAGTTATGGGGGGGGGAGGGTAAAAACCAACCAACCAAATCAACCAAACCAAACTAAATTCAAGAAAAGCCAAAACTCAAAAAAGCAATTCTGAAATCTTCCCTGACATGTCAGGAAACCAAATCAATCCAGCCGATAAGAGACTGACCAGTTGTTTCATACAAACAAGACCTGCCTGGCTAGTTCAATACTCTCACCTTAGCAAAAAGTCATGCAAATGTAATGCCCTTCTAGTGAAATGAATACGGAAACTAACCTTGGTACAATGTTGTAACCCACTAGTACCGAGCACAGCTTTTTTTCTTTTTTTTTTTTTGTTTTGGCTTTCCATGGAATAATGATACCTGAAAAGTGTTTTAATATTTATCCTGAGTTGTCCTACTTCTTTCTCAGCAGTATTCGGATATAAATTACTTCTAATAACATGGCAAGCCACAGTAGGACATGCAAACACAACTTTGCATCCTACTTTCTAGTAAATTTTATGGAGAGCTTGGAGGCTGAATCATCAGCACTTTTCTTTCCTTGCCTTATCTTTCTGTCAAATGCCATAATTCTTTTACTGATGGGAATACATGTAAAATCATGCAAGAAAATTAAATCAAGGATTAAAATTTCAGTCAGGCCATTCCTAAATACATTTTATTTTCACAACTCACATCCTTTATTCTTATTCCTTATTGAGTCACCTCAATTCTCATTTTAGCTTGAATACATTTTCAACTTAACAGGATAGCAAATGTTTCTGCTTGCATGTTTATGGACCTTTCATTTAGTTGAACTCCCAGTTTCTTACCACACATTAGCCAGGTTTCTTGCATAGCAAAAACATTCTTGAACTGTCTCATCAGGCTTATTTTTGACTTGAATCTAACTGCTACTCTTCAACTTGGCCTTGCTTTGGCCCTTATTCACTCTTTGGAATTACTTATTTCAGAGCATTTAAAATTCATACAATTAATTTCTTAATTTCTTCAAGGAACTTTGATGCTTGGTTATTATTAGGTGCTTTTTTTTTTTTTTTTGCCTTTTTTTTTTCAGCAAACCAATACAAGTAATCCAGCTCCATCTATAATGTATTGACTTGGGTGATCTACTTATGACATAGTGGAAAAGCAGGCAAGAGGGAGCTGTATGCTTGGCAGTAGCCGTTGCAATCAATATTCCAGTCACGAACAAACTGTCAAAAATTAAGGATGCACAGAACTGTATTATTTTATCATGGGCTGGGTTATTTTCAAAGGAATCTGGGGGACTTTCAGGCCCAGCTCTCATTAAATTCTAATGGGAACTGGGAGTCAAACTCTACTGAGCTGCCTTCAAAAAAATCACAGCAGTGGTGAATCATTTTATGAGGTCACCAAATCAAAATAAATTCTGCGAACAGTTAAACAACTTCTTGGGTTTAATTCTTCTCTTTTAAAAGGATTTTTAAAAAAGTCTGTCTACAGTTTTGTAGGATTTTAAATTATGTTTTCCTAGCAGTAGACAGGCTTCTTTTTTCCTTTTAGAGACAAATTATTTTTCATGTCACACTTTGTCTTTGCTGTGCCATAATCTCCTGAGAAAGTGATGAAAAATGCAATCACGGATATAGACCCCAACACTTGAAAAGAAAGATGTTCAGTGCGTATTCTGAGACTTTCACATTCTACAGGTAATCCTGGTAAAACGGAGAAGTGTGATCAAATTTAGTGTTATATTAAACAGTAGGGATTAATAGTCTTCTAACATTAATAAACTTTCATCTCTTCATATCACCCACCAAGGATTTTCTTCAATGATGCATTCATATATTTAGTTTTGTGCAGATTTTTTGCTAGAGCTCTGACTACATATGGGGCTTTTGTGCAATTTAAATGGTGAAATAAGAAAAACCAAAAGTAACAAGTTATCATGAAATGGAGTGTTTTGCCTGCCCTTGCAGCTGTCCCATGAGTGATTGACACCAGGCTGGCCTGCCATCCTCCCTCTGTATCAGTGTTAATATATTTCCTCACACAGGCAGGAGCACTTCTTACTCTTATCTCATGACGCTGCAGGAAAATGCTACACAAATTCTAATATTCATTCTTGCCAAAAGGTCACTTTCACAGTCACCATGGGCAAATTTGTAAATTATGTGGTGGGGATTCTGCCTTTTTGGGTTAGAATTTTTATTTTTTTTTTTAATAAGGTAGGCAAACTGATCATTCCTCCTAACCTGAAAGACCCTGTTCTTGTCTCATCCTTGCAAATACAGAATTCAGCAAATCCATGGGAGGGAACTGCAAATCCAAGTTCACCGATGAGTTCAGTGGATCTGTTCTTGAGGAAATCATGTGTCACTTGAGTTAATCCACCTTGTATTACCATACAACCCTTTTGGGAAAAACCGTGTGTGTTTGCAGGTCCACTGTCCTGCATCCTCCATCAGACAATGTCATAAAATGTTCACAATTTTAAAATTACTTGCCTGAAGACCAGACTATGCAGCTGAGATTTTTCTCTTGTCATTTTCTTTATATGACATCAAGGTATGTAAAACTGAAAAAGAAAATCAATGAGAAGCTGAGGACCTTAATTACCAGTAAGGGTTGATTAGTAACAGTCTCTATTTCCTCTCTCTTTTCCCCTTTTCCAAATATTCAATGGTGGTACCAGGTACAGTAATTAGAAAATTTGGTGCAAGTGAGGCAATTTTCTTTTACAATGAAACTTTCGCTTTTACTGCTTCATGAAAGCAAGACAAGGTCTATTAAAATGACATTAAAAGATGAGCTGCCAAACTGAATTAGAAAATAGATTTTTGACAAACCAAAGAAGAAAGTAAGGGATGAGATATGATTAAAATATTGATATGATGAATAAGGAGACAGAAAAATGGAATGAGCAGCTTTTTAGCCAACCTAAGTTCTCCTCCACTCCTTTCAATTTCCACCAGTTCAAAAGTTTTAATTAAATATATGAATATATTTATAAATATATGATTATGCATGCAGACATACATGTACAGACATACGCACATTTATGTCCTCAGCTGATGTGAAACAACCATTTTTCTAATATCTTTTTCTTGTGATAATGGCTTCTGTTTAGCTAAAAACTTGCATGCAGAACCCAGCTTTCTCAGAACATACTTTTACATGATGTTAATACAGGCAGCAGTTCCAAGAAAATAAACCTGGTATTCCCTGTGTCACTGCTCTATCATCTTGTTAGAATTAAATTTTATTATCAATAATAATTTCACAATTTTATCACAAGGTATTTGTTTTCTTATGAGTGAAAGTTTGGGAAGCTTATGATCTCATTATAATCAATATCAATAACTTGCAGCAATAAAGGCAACTGAGTTCCAGAAAAAAATCCACAATAGAAAATATGCACTTTTACCCACTTAAAAATTTTTCTTTTTTTTTTTTTTCCCTCTTCTTAGAACATTTTTAAACTTTACTAGAGCTACTGTTTTTCACACAGTTTTTGAAACTCCAGAGTACCTTCCATCAGCACCTATGAGGATAGCCATACATTTTCAATCTGTTGAAAATAATTGTGTGGAAAAACCCATTCTGTTGCTTCCAGACACAATCCAATCAGTATAATGGTTTTTGAGAAAGAAGGAACTATATTCACATTTCATTCATGTAAAGAATGAGATAATAGAAGACTTTCATGGTAGATGAGCACCCTGCAGGTACTGCAGTTTGCTGCAGCATACATCAGGCCTTGTTGGGTTCATTGCATGAGGAAAAAAAAATCTCTCTTAAATTGTACTCTTCCCTCAGGCTTCAAATCCTTTTTTTTTTTTTTTTTTTAAGTGGACTGAAGCAGAAACTGGAGGGATTTTGCACACCAGTACAACTTTCAGTTTTGAATGGCAGGTCTGGTGTTCTGGGAGAACTTGCCATAATTCTTGTCTTTCTTTAATGAGGTAAAATTGAGCAGATACCAAGGCCCTCATCATGAAACCTAGTTCATTATTTCCCAATCAGGCAAAGAAAAGCCCTTAAACAAAAACAATCAAGGAAATTAATGTCTTGTTTCTTTTTTTTATATTCTCTGTGCCTGCCACCTTTGTGTGGTTTTCAGTTTTAATTGAAATTCAGTAACAGCAGAGTTCAAACACGGAGTGGATGTCAGCCAGTGTACTGCAGCAGCAGCACTGCCAGAGAGGCGAAGTTGTTTGACAAAGAAGAATGTTCTTTTGCTTTTTATAGCACACCATTGTTATCTGTTTCCTTTTTATTGTAGTGGGAAAGATAGCTGCCACTTTTGTGTTCAAACGCTGTGCCCACAACAATCCCTCCTCAGCTGCTCGTACCCCTCCAAATCACATTCCTCTTGAGCTGAGACCACTCACCTTCACTCTGCACAACTGATTGGAGAAAGCATGTGTTAACAAAGACCTATCATTAAATTAAAAACTGGGGGAAAAAAATACAGCTGGAGACATTCAAATGTGACAGAGAAGTGAGTTTTTAACAGTGGTGACTAGAATTTTCTCTAACTTGGCTTGTTTGACCTTACATGTGTTAACTGATTGATTTTAATTCAAGAGATGCTAATGCTTAACTGATATATAATCTATATACATATATAAATGAGCAACAGAAACAGTATGCAGGAGAAAACAAGTTCCTGAGGAAAAGCATTGCATGGTTCGACATTACTAAGCATGGAAGACCTTTTCTTAGAGATGTTTATTAGCTTTTATATGCAATTCTTGTACTTAATTTTAAAGTGTCTAGTCACATATTTTACATCAGTTCTAAATAGCACTCAAGATAGATTATAGACATGTTGCATTTGCAAAGCACCACTTTTATTACAGAAATAAAGATTTGCACTATTTATTTACTTTATTAATGTAGAAATGTCACTGGCAGAGTTTATAACAGTCTTCATCAAACCTCTCTAGAAAAATTTGTGGTACAACTGCATCTGTAATACAGGATTTGTAGGTCTCGGATTGGCAGTCAGCAAACATACCTGTTCACATAGCTGTGTGATATGGTCAAGGTTAACACATGTTTGCAATTTCATGTGGCCCAAGAGACTTCTCATGAAAAGGAAAATTCCTGCATGATTTAACAAAGCTCACAAATTCACTTTCCCCTCCTGAAACCTAAAAGATACTGAAATAAATCAGAGAAATATTTATGTTGTGTATAACTCATAAGTTAACGTGACATGTTACTAGTTCATGAAAGCTCTTTAAATCACAGAATGCTTATAGTTTTTGGTAATACTAGACTTACAGAGGTAATCTGTACTAAGTTCATTTTATTTCATTAGAAACAATTCTGTGGAGTCTAGGTGCTAACTATGCAGTTGAATTTAGAATGGAAAACACAAAATTTCACACTGAGAATGAATAATTCAGTTTTTAAGTTGCTAGCAAGATAAGTGGATTGCTGTCAAATGATCTTTATCTTATTTGTCAAGATAAAGCACAGTCCCAAAGCCATAAACAGATTGTAAAGGAGACATTTCCTTCTTAACCTTCTTTCACACTTTGAGAGATCTTTGAAAATCTGTCCAAGTAAATTAGAACACTTTTTTTTTAATTTTTATTAGCTGGTACTTTTCAAAAAAAAAACAAAACCAAACCCTTAGTTCATGCATCTAGAAAGGCTTACAAGTCCTTTCTTTTAAAATTGTACATATATTTAATTTGTACATGCATATACTTGCATGCCCCAACATCAATTCTACAACATATTTAAAAAAAAATAAAAGTTGCAAAACCAAAACAGCTGCACATTTTTACATTTCAAGCATATAAAGCTCCAGCCAATATACTCTAACCCTTAGATTTATAAGCTATTTAAGGTCAGGTAGCTTTATCTCTGACCATAGCTACTATGGTATTGTTCTCATTAATGACAAGAAGAAAAATAATTTCTTCACCCTTTACTTCCCAAAAGTCCCTCTTCCAGAAGTGACATCCTTTTGAAATATAGGCCCATGAACCTCTTCTTCCTCTCTACATATCTTTTTGAGCAGTGCCCAAGGGCAAAGAAAAAACATATACTGAATAAATTTGGAACACATTACCAAACTGAACAGTAGTTCCCACCAGCAACAACTTTGGACTCAGACCAGGACCTCAGCTCACATAAATCAGCATAAAACATTTTTGAAACTGCAATAATTTGCACTTGCAGAGGATTTGGCCCTCAGACATGAAGCTCAGCACAAAAGAATTTATATCTCCCATCTTAATTATGCCAGACAAATGGTGTGTTGTTTTAATAAGAAGACAAAGGCAGCTTCCAGAATTGACCTGCATTTGGTGAGATGAGGTTCTACATATGCATTACCAGGATCAACTGAGTTTGGAATTTTTAGCTGTTTGTTCTTAAACATGTATTTAAATCTAACTGTAAAGACTATGTTGTAGTTTTCTTATTCTAAACCTGTACTGGTGCAATATGGTTCTTCAGGGAAAAAATAAAGTCAGCTGAAATCAAGAAAATAAACCCTAAACAATATTTAGACTTCAGACTCCTCACTCCTTTTTTTTCCATTTTCCCTTAAATTAATTTTTTTAATAATTCACTTTAAATTATTTGAATTTTAAAGAATACTCTTCAAATTCCCTCTTTCAAATTCCCTTAAGAAAATTAAATTGGGAACTTCTTCAATTACAAAATTTCTCCTTGAAATTCTCATACTGATATAGGCAAAGCATATTAGAATAAGTAGTTATGTTCTGGATTAATAATTTATTTAAGAGTCCAATACTAAATATACACAGGGACTTAGTCAGCTATCTACAATTTTAGGCAATATTGTCCGACACTGAATTGTCTGACAAAGAGGTGTAATGTCCCGGGCAGTAGTGCAGTCCCTTAGTACATTAGTATCTGGCTATAAAGTTGCACAGGCACTTAATTTTTTACTGATGCTGATGTGTTTCTTCTGGGCTTTTATCATACTCCTGAATGCTCCTTGGTGTACCTCCAGGAGGATGTTTAGCTGCCTTCATTGATCGTCCTTGGGGTCCAGGACAGTCTGCTATTCAGAATGTGCATCTGCTTGGACAGGGCCTTCCAAAGTGAGACCCAGATATAATTATGCCAGGTTGGATTTGAAAGGAGAAAGAGTGGACTTGGGCCATGTCCCCCAGAAGTGGAACCCTGGGGAGTGTAATGGCACTTACCCACTGCCCACCCCATGGGCAATTTTTCCAGCCTCTGATTTTCCCAGGCTCTGATTTTGCATCTGAAGATTTGACATTGTGCACAATACTGAGGGGTCTTTTTATTTGTCTCAGGAATTTCTTACCCTCTGAGGTAGCTGCTGGCCAAAGTCATTGCCTCTGTGAATTTAGGCACGCAATGGTTGCATCTTTCAGGGAACTTGGATCTGACAAACTTTACATTCAAAAGGCCCTGGCATGACTTAAGACCAGCTAGGAGAAACTTGTTTTACTACAGTACTTTGAGGTAATCCTTCAGCTATCTTGCCTCTGCGTGAATACTGAACCGCTATCTCAGCCTTTAAATGAAGAGTCACCAGGCAAGGAGGATAACTAAAAATTCCAATTCCTTAACTATCACTGTTGGTTTGGGTTTTTTTGATGGTGGTGGGGGAATATTGTGCAACATTATCCAAATACAAGGCAGGGCTTGTACATTCCTCAGGGAAATATGCCCCATTGTCACAGTCCTGTTCTTCTCATGAAAGTAATACATGTAAGAAAAGAGCTGTGACTGAGGAACAAAACTAAAATGCCTCATTGTTTTTCAATAATATCCATGTTTCTAATTAAATAATTAAATGGCTGAATCAATACATCTTTTAGTGAATTTAAAGAATTATCATATGCAAAAAAACGAGTGGCACATATCTCTGTACCTAGTGTTTCTCAGAGATAACTACTTATCGTTGGATTACAAGTTCCTTTGGGGTTTCTGAGATGGAGGGGAATGAATTTTCTTGGTATTCAGCAATTTAAATACCATGTACAATTACACTTGTTTTCCCGTTGCAGTGAAGTACCTAAAAAGGGGATATGTTTAGGAAGAAATCATCCTGAATTTGTTACCTCACCCATCTGATAGACCCTAGACGTACTGAATTTCCAATTATTGTCTGCTTACATAGTTTGAAACATGTTGCTATCCCAGCAGGATGCTTATGGTAAGCACCAGTGAGTGGCTGGGGCTAGGAAAAAGGATCTGCGCAGACAGCTGTATGAGCCCCGATGGCCTGCCTTACAGACCACACAGGAGAAAAGACAAGCAGTACAAACTTCTGACTTCTATACCTCTTGTTAGATTATTCAAATACACTCAATTCTGACATTGCACTGACTTGTATTTCTGCAAGGGTGAAATTCAAGTGCTGGCTTGTCTGGAAGAGTTCTGATCTTCATGTCAATTAATGCACAGGATAGTTTATTATGCATTAATTAATATTTCGCCTGTGCTTAGAAACATATACCGAGAATGGAAAACAGGAAAACTTCCTGAGATTAGCGAAGTATTCTACTGGAAGATGTGAGGTTCTGAAACGTATGGGTTTCAAAGAGCTATTGTTGCCTAAAAGAAAACAGTGAAAAACATTATGTTTCGATGTGTTCCACTTACTCATTTCTTCCCCTTACATTGTACTAGCTGGGCTATTTACATGAAAACATCATCTTTGTTTCTTAAGAGTTCATCTGCTGCTTGTTCCCTGCCTGAAGTCAAAATAATGCTATGTTTGTGAGATTTTAATCACCTCTACTGCAAACAATTATGAAATTATAAACAGAAGATTATGACTTCAAGTGGGAACTAAGTGGCAGGAGCTGATGAACTCTTAAAAGCAAAGATCCTGTTATCATGCAAATGCTTCCAGTAATGAAGAAAATGAAGCAAAAATCATGTAAAAAATATGAGCATCTGAATCATAGACAGCAGTGGGTCTTTCAGACAGGATAATGGCAGTTGAAATGATTTCATAATAAACTTATAAAGCCATAATAGCAATTATTATTTTATTATATATCCATTTTTGCATCTGTAATATTTCTTTTTCATCAGCAGGATTTTGTTTTATAAAACAGAATCCTATGAGAGCCTACCATTTTTTTGATAGAATCTCATCATTTCCTGTACATAGCATATGCTTTTCACACCTTTTACTTGTTTATGGCAGTTACATCCAAGAAAAGGAAGGTATATGTGATTTATACTACAGCTTCCCTCTCCTAGTTGAACAGTGATGAGGAAGTCAGGAGTAATGTCAGGAGCCTGAAATGTCCATCTTCAAGGACACCAACAGAAGAAGGCAGCAAGCCTACATGTGTGTCAATGCCTGCACAGCAGCAGCACAAGTGTTCTCCAAACAACCCATTTACTTTTGCTGTGTGCGTTGCTGGCAGAGGAAAGGGCTTTCCCCTAGACATGCACTTTTATCTCCAAGGCAAGATATATGGAGAAAAGCATTTGATACCAACCTACTTTATCAAACAGTTGCAGGAATGCACCATCAAATGTGCACCAGTCCTCTGTATATCAGTCTTTCCTTATACAGAATGATTGTGAGAGTTCTGCTCAACACATCTGTGCAGGTTGCATGGCTATCACTCTCTCCTATTTGATGTCAGATTAGCAACACTGGTCAGCTGAGCGACAGCAATGCTCAGAGAGACCTGCTGTTCTCATGTGAATTGTGGATTTGGATTGCCCTGAGAATCCCTGGCAAATCCTGACGCGTCCACTTAAAAAGCTGTTTGTTCCCAGTATGCTCTTCAAACTGCACTCAGCCTTTGTAATAAGTAGCTGGATATTTATAGCTGTCACTGAGTTCCATGTACTGTTTAGGAACCTCTGCACAAGATTCCCCTAAACTTGCTTTATATAATTTTGGAACGTGTTTTTTTTCTGGCAGCCAAGCAGGTGGCCAGAAAGACCATTTCAGAGACCGCAGTCACTGCTGACATAAGAATGAGAGGACACTAACAACTGGAGACACCTCCAAGGCCATTGTGTCTTGTAGAAGTGATCTGGTCCAGCAAAGGTGATTGACCTGAAGACTGAGGTGTAGCCCCATCTCCAGGGGTAGAACTGGTAGTAGCAAAGACAAAACCGTGGAGAGAAACCTGAGTTAATACTAGCTCCTTATGTTAGCAGATAATGTTTTGACCACTGATGTCCTGGTATATGTATAATCACCTGAAAGTTAAAGTGCCTGTAAAGCAGGGTGGAGCTGAGATTAATGATACGGCAGACATTACTCACATCATGATTTTTTATGATGTCATGGTAACCACATGAAAATGGAGCTTTCCACAGAACTACACTTTGAGAAAGTGTTTGACATTTGTTAAATGACAGGGTTTTGGTATATTTGTTTTGCTAACTGAAGCTTCAGTTACCCTAAATAGATAATTGTATGCCTGATGATGAGAGTAGCACAGTCTACAAAAACAGCTTCCAAATGCTAAAGACAGACATTGAGTGAAATTTGTCACCTCAGAGGACTAGCATATGATTCAATAAGACTTGTTTTGATAATGTTTGTTACCTTGCTTGAAGTCTCATACTCCAGGAAGTATAAATGTATGAAAAAAATACAGGTTTCATTTTTAAGTAAATGTCTATCTTTGAGTTGCAGAGAAAAGTCTTGAATATATTACTCAGGTGAATTTTGAAAGTGCCTAAATCAGAAATCTGATACAATAAAATTACTTCTCAAAATATCACGGAAAGGAAGGAAGACATATATCTCCAGAATTTATTTCAATGCTATGTTGATGAGACTGAAGGCTGTGGAACTTCAGTCACATTTAGACAGTAATTTGAGAGTTCTTTTGGAATTTCACCATCCTCTTTCCTGTATAAAGTTTGCCTTCAATTTGATACATTTAATAGTTCTTAACTAACCTAAACCAAGACCTTCAGAGGGCATGTATCTGAAAGCACATGAAGTTGTGCTTTTCAGTTTCTTTTTCTCTTCTAATATCATAAAATATACAAGCTGTGTTTTTAACAATTTTTTCTAGGTTTTCAATTCCAGTGTGATGTTTTAACAAATATTCAAGGAGTAAAGAAGCAGCAGACCAACTATTTTCACTGATACACTTAGCAAAGTGAGATATACAACAATGGAATTTTCTTTTTTTTTTCTTTACAGTCTTTGTTGGATGCTATTTCAGCCTGTAAATACTACAGTGTAATTGTACAGCAGTAGACTAGTGGAATTCTATCATTCTCTGCTGCAGGAAACAACTAGTGTGCTGTAACAGACATACTTTTCTATTATCCCTGTTTAGTGTCTCCAGCCAAAAAGCAACAACAGCAGTTCATCCTTGGTCAGGTCCCTGTTGGGACTATCTAATTACCATTGTGGTGGATCAGAGACAATTAATTTTATTCCTTTTGCTTTAAAAAGCAGCAATCAAAAGAGGGGGTGGTGGGGCTTTTGATGCCAGAATACAGTCCAACACAGAGGTTACACAATTAGAATAAGAAAATGTCAAGCAACAGAAAAGTTAAAATAGCACTACCTCATCTTACAGTGGCAGACTGCTGTGGGGAACAATGCCAGTTTATACTCTCTAAAGATCTATTGCAGGTTTCCAGCAGTTCAGACATTGCTGTTGACTAAACTATATTTTTATTGAAGTTATCACAAAGTGCAGTCTTTTCTACTACAACAAGCTTTGTTGCTTGATTGCTCTTATTCAAATCTCAGACTAGGAGATGACAATGTAGCCTTCTTTGATGAGTGTGAGTCATCATGGCTATTATTTCTTGAGGTGTTTATCTACACAGATATCAAATAAAAATGGTTTCACTCTAAGAAGAAAGACTTCTGAGTAGCAAGGTCAACCTGCGAGAGGTTTGTCAAAGTTGTTTCCAGGCTCATATTGCATTTCTTTTTTAAAATAAGAAAACAACCACAGTAATAAATCCTGTCTGTCACCACACCCCTCATTTGCCATACATTTTAACTGTAAAATAATTTGTACATTATGTAGCTTACATTGTTTCAAATGTCCATTGAACTTCACACAGCAAAAACATACTGCTCATGAAGAGAGGGTAACTCATATAGAGGGCATCAATTCCTAGTGATGCTCATTAAGATGGTTGAGTAACATCTCAGCAGTAATCATCAAATTTTTGACTATCCTCAGTGAATTTTCAGCAGAGAAATAAAGCTTCCTTGAAAGACAGTCTACAAGTTGCCTTGTCCTCTTTCAAAAACAACGTCCAGAAAAGAATGTTCTGTATAGGGAAGTGAATGGTAAGTTTGTTAGGCATGTTACAAAGGAAGAGACATTCTAAAATACGTGACAGAAACTATCTTAGATCTAGTAAACTATGTTCTAATATCCTTTGAAACAATGAACTCCTTAATCTGACAGGAAAAATATATGCTAGTTCTGACCCACTGTGGTGCACTTGAAAAAAGAGACTGCAATAAAAATGATGTACATGCTTTGCTAAATGTTCCATTTCTATTCAGATAACAAACCTCTCAACATCTTAAAATGTTATCTCATCTCTTTTGAAACTGAATGGGCTTGTCAATAGACTCTTGCATGGGTGAATTGACTCAGGCTATTTCAGAGAAGGTTTATGGGGGGATTCCAGATAAATATATAGAAAATATGAGACAGGATTCGATTATGTTCTGTCTGCTGTATCACACACTTAATCCTTTTTTTTATTTCCTATTTTTTATTTTAAGATTTTGCTTTTTGTTTTTATGGTATGTGTCTTTAATATTATTGTAAAGCCTGCCAGGTGAAAACACGGATACTTTAATATTACAGGGTTGAGTTTCTTAACTTCTGGTGTTGGGAGTCATGAACTTGCCTTACTAACTGACATCACCTAGACAAGGCAAATAACTAAATGCATACTGATCACCTATCCTACAGCGATTCATTTGAAGGCTCTTATTTCATGTCCTCCCCTGTTATGGAGGCTACAGCAAACCATGTCAGTAGGGCTAGCACAGTCATTGTTCCTTTTGAGAAGCCAAGATACTGGACACAGAAAAGAGTTACACCCCACTATTGCATTTAGGAAATGTGTCCCCTAGCATGAGAAACAAGACGCCCTTCCCACTCATAATCTTGTGCTTGTCTGCTGCATAATCCACCACTCACTTGTCATAATGTCCATAACCTACTCTACCCCCAGGACATCACACTGTATGTGGGAAAATCCTTTTCTTAAATCACATCATGCAGTCTTATCACATGAGGCAATGCATCAACTCACAGACATCAAGACTTCAGAAAATCAGGAGCACTGTAAGAACAATTGTGCTCACAATCTTAGGTTTAAGTTACGAGGTGTAATATTACATGTGCATTATAAGTGGAAGGGTTAAATTGAAGGGAAAATCAAGGCCTTAAATTCATTAGTGGTACTCCATTCACTACATCTGTTTTACATCGGCACAACACCACTGGATTTTTTCATTAGAGCATTTTCCTATACATCAGAGCAGAGAGGAACTTAGAAATTCTAAGTACACATTCAGATCCAGGGTCAAAAGCAGGAGGAAGTGTTTGGGAGACACTCAGAGTAAAAGAGAAACCATAAGAAAGTTCTTCATGATATGAATGTTAACTTTTCAATGTTTCTGTCATAAAAGGTTAATACAAGTTTAAAGCAAACCTACTAGACTACAGAAAACAGAGGTTATGCATATAACTGTCACCTACACACACACACAGAAATTCATTATCAAAGCACGTATTAACGTGAGCCATCATTTGTTTAATAAGCAGGAGTAGGCTGAAGTAGACAGATTTGCCTTGAATTACTCATGTATCTCTGAGTAAATATATCTCAGGAATACCCCCGGTTTAGATTCTGGTTTATGGGGTACACTGAGAGGTTGCACTCCAACCTGTTTCTGTCATTTATACAGTATACCTCTAAGGATCTTGGTGGAAATATCAAGGAACCAAAGGTACAAATGCATTTATAACATTATGCTACCTCAATTCCTAACTATTTGTTTTATTTTTCTCTCAAGAAAATCCTTCAGGTGTTCTGTCTATCACAGTCTGCCTTTCTGTTCCTAGAGCAGCATATTCAGTACTGACAGTCTGGCTAAATACCAGCCTACCAGGAGGGGAACCCATTTAATTGCCTTGATTCTGGCTTCATAAAACAGCTTTCACACCTTAAGCTGGACTAGTTCGCATCTGTGGCTGTCAGGTTTCTGGCTTACAAATAAAGAAATCAGCTGCTCCTGTTCCTTAAAGAATACCCAAGGGTACCAAACCTCATGCATAAAGTCAAAACATGCAATCTGATTTCCATACAGAATAGGAATAACACATTTTGTGAATAAGAATGTCTCTAAATTACTGTACCTACCTTTTTTTTTTTTTTTTTTTAAATACACAGAAGATACCATAACATGCTACTGAGTGGGAATTAAGACAAACTTCTAGTTAAAATTTAGATCACACCTCTTTTGTAGCCAATCTGACTGTAATCTCAGTTATGTCATCTGGATCTATTTAGACATTTTACTAACTCCATTTTGAGTGACAATTTTGAGTCATTTTAATTGTTTTAATAAACAAAAGGTACTGTGAAAAGCATGTTTCATGCCAGCATATACTTCAAAAACTATCAACCAACTAAATCCTGCTTTTCAAACCTAAGCATCATCACAGTTGAGAGGCATGAAAAAGGGTGACTTTGTTGCAGTAGAAGGAATAGATTACTCTAGCCCCATACAACCTTCCTCTTCAAAAACAGACTTGAGGCAAGGTAAACCAATTTCTTTACAGTAAACATGAATATTAAGTAACAACAAAGCTCCAGTTTTTTGAAAGGGAAGTGAATGCTCTTATAAAAGAGGTTTGCTGGAATCAGATGTTCTATTAAAAAAAAAATCCCTCATGGCCTACTTTACCTTTCCCCATACAAATTATTTTTCAAATAAGACTGTGTACACACTCTTCTGCATTTAAAAGGTACTACTATATTCAAAGAACATTAGGATGGCAAGTTAATCCCTTAAATAACAAAAAAATGCTGGAAATCAGGTTTTTTATACTTTAGATTGCAAATCAAAGTCCATCACTGTGGGAGCTGAATATCTTCCATACAAAATCAATATCAATAACAAAATCCTCAGATTTTATAGTATTTTCATACTTACCTTCTTTGATGTCAGAATTTTGCCTGTACATTATTAATTCAACTGTGTTGTATTGTGTGTATTGGAGGTACAATCTTTAATTAGGTAATTACCCAGTATTTTTCAACATGATGCACAAGATGACTGGCTCTCTCTTCATGAATGGATAATCAATATCTCTTCTTATACTCCCATTTGTTGTGTAGTTCTAATCTTATTTATTCCATAGTCTCACCACTCAATAAAATAATATTTATTTCTCAGTAGACTTCTTTGTGATATTGCTATCACCACAATAGGGCTCAAAGGTAAATAATTAGTCTTTGCAATATCCTGAGTAGGTAAAGCCTTTGCAGAATTAAGACCTAGGGAACAAATTACCCTCTGGTAGGTTCTGAAAGTCTTTTACTCCTGTCCATCCTTCCTGCCCTGGCTTTTGGACTTCTGTCAAAGGCACAGAATGGGAATGAAAAAGCTGAGGAGCGGTACATGTTTAGGTCCCATTCAATGTGTAAGCCATGTGTCTGGACCTGGCAGATGGAAAGCTTTTTAGGTTCCACAGTTTAAACTAGACCAGAGACAAAAGGTCTAACGTTTGCCCTGAATTTGTGTGCATAAATCTAGGAAGCAGATTTCTGTAGCTTTTCCTAATTTTTTAGCATTTCACCAAAGCAGTTTAGTTGGGCAGTAGCTCAGATTAAAAGGGAAAGATACAAAATGTAAAGGGGCTCACTTTTTTGGAAGATGGGAAATGCAACTTGATCCTGCCCAGATCTTTCCCTTGTAGACAGCAGCTCAAGCCCCTAGATTATCACATAAAAGAAATGTGACAAAACCATCATCACTGTTTGAAGAAAAAATGTCCTGTCCTCTGAAACCAAACACAATTTAAGGCATGGTAAAATAAACAGTAGATAAGTATATGCCAAACTGAGCTCCAGAATATCAGAAGTGGAAGCTATGAGAAAAACTGTGTTGCTGTGTAACTTTAATTTATTCTGGTTTAAAATGTTAAATGTTTAATAACAGGATCAAAGGACATTTTAAGCATTTTTCCATTAAGTAGAGCCCACTGTGAAACAGACGAGACACAAACATAGATTCTTGGGCCTCTGTTCTGAATACTAGGCATTTCTTTGTCACTCAGAGCAACTGGAAAAATAAAAGGTGTTAATTAGACCTTCACAGAGAAATTCAGTACCTTCCTGACATTAAGTTTCACAATTTGAAATGTACATGAAAAGAAGTTTGGAGTGTATTCTAGAATTTGTACTGTCCCCTACTATCCATGTTTAATGTTGCTTTTTTAATTTGAAAGTTTAAGCATAGAAATTTCTGAGATGAAGGTCAGATTTTATGTGACTCATTTACTTTGCAGTGCTAGTTCTAAATGATCAGCAACAATTTTTATCCAGTGACTAACAATTCTAAAAACCCGGGGAAGTAAAATACTCAATAAAGTTCACAGAGGAATTTAGACCTTACTTCAGCAACTCTAGCCACTGCGACATTCTTCTACTATGAAAAACTTAGTTTCTCATTTATGCACCAAGAAGTACATTTTATTGATTTTCCACAGCAGAAGTAGAAGGAAATGAAGGCCTAGAAAGAAAATAAATTCTTGCATGACCATGTACACTGTACATAGTACTTACAGATTTTCAGACAATTGGCTTATATAGATCACCATCTCCACAGCATGTTAAGCATGCAGCTTTCAGCTATAGGTATAAATAGAAGGTGTAGAAGCAATGGAGCTACAGTTTATGCACAGGTTATCTTTAGTTTAGAGAAATCAACAAACTGTGCATTTGAATTCTTCTGCCTTGAATCTACTTTGGTCTGAAAACAAACCATTAGAAGTCAGTTTTCTTGCTCTTTATTCTCACAACTTGACAGACTGAGGAAAATGAGAGAAAGAAAATGTCTGTCTTTTTTCCCTTCCTCTTTTTATTTTTCAATTTCTTCTATAAAAGGAAAAAATGAAAGCCCAATAAATATAGCCAAGGGAATGATGCCTGAGTTGTTGCTACACTGCACATATTCTTATAGCCTTCTAAATCGTAAAATGTTAACAGCAAAACTAAATCTTGACATGTTGATAGCTAAAACCATACTGCAATATGGCACATCAATTGCCTGTTATGTTTTTGAGGACCAAAAAATATTCTCTTCTGTACCATTAACATAAATCAAACTGGTTAAATCACTTTAATACTCCAGGTGACTTTTTTTCCTCAGATGGCACAATGGTTGATGTCAGTGCTAGTGGCAGAGAGGGGAATGAAGAAGGGGAAGGGAAATTAGATAGACTATAGATTTGCAGAATGGTTCTGTACACAAATCAAGCTCAATAAGCTTGTCAGATGAACATTTCACATTAAACAAAATAATAACCTGTCATGTGATTTTAAACAGCTCCTTTTCTTTTTTTTTTCCCCTTTTTTTCCGTCCCTAGGTTTCAGAAGAACAAGGCAGACCTGTAAGTACAGTACCACAGTTGAATTTCTCAAACTCAGGACAAAATCTTGAAAACCTCCACACCCTTGGTTCTTGCCAGATGTTCATTCTGACAGGAGAAAATGTACCAGTTTTTCCTGAAGTTTTAGCATGGGTCAATTACAGCTAGCACAAAACAAACAAATAAATGTAAATAAAATCTCTAGTCCTGCAGCTCTGGAAAAGTACTGTACAAAAGTAACATTTCCTGACCTAGAAGAAAGATATCAATTAAAATTAAAATAAATTAAAATAAAACAACATATCCAGTTGACATTTGACTACTTTGGATGTTTAGAGGGCTAAATCTCATGCCTTACGTAACCAAGTTGGGACCTCAACATCCTCTCTACCACCAGTAACTGATTTCTCTCTAAGCAGTTCTATTCAATCTCTAATAAATATTCAAGTCTCCGACAGTGGCAAAAGCTCATGCTGGAATTCCACTACCCAGAGGTGGAATGAAGCTCATAACATCTCAGGATTCATTCAAGGTAATCATTCTATGAACTTGGTTTTTTCATAAGAAGTTCTGTTTCATGAGCTGCCTCAATTTCAGACCACTAAAGCTGTAATTAATGGTAATGGACTGACTAGGTGTCATTTGTCTGATGAGTTCACAGTCCACCTGATGCCCATTCTTACACTAGGATTTGCTGCTGTGTTCATACATGTTTATATGGGTTAGCAGCTGCGAGATATAAGTTCATTTCTGCCACTTTTTATATATAATCTTGACTTTTGCTTTAACATCTGTGCCTCAGTTACTCCCAACTGTAAAGAAAAGATGAAAAAAATATGCAAATCGCTTTAAATTTTGTGCGAGAAGTCCTAGCTGTATGTATACAGTATTAGCCAATTCACTTTCCAGTTTAATCAGGTTGCTTGTAGCTAATTCTCTTTGTATCATGATGTATTACAAATTTTTTATTAAAGACCATATTTCTGAATGCCTTTAAGAAATTAGGTTCTGGTTCTGTTCATACTTAATTTGATGGCAAATTTCCCATTACATTCATTGGTTCAGGATCACAGCTTAATGAACATAATTCTTTGAGTCTGCTCTTGGTATAACAAAGAGTTTTCATTATACTGTAGCCTGTTCATTGCAATATTCAAGATATAATCAATATATCATTAAAGGAAAGTCAGTAAATGTGTAACTACAGAGTGACTCAGATTAAGATTTTAGCATAAGAGATACAGTAAGAGAAACTTATATTTGTACATGAAGGAGAACTCAGATAACAGAACTATTTGTTGAAAGAGTACCTCAAGTCTTCAGTCTCTCTTGTCTATAAATTGCATTCATAATAGACAGCTCATTAACAACTCACTATAGGTACTGAATACTGCACAAACAAACACAGTGCAGCAAAGGAGACAAAAACTGAATTCATGAAAGGGATAACAGGGAGATATTTTTCAATTGAAGAGTATGACTTCATTAATGGCATTTGAGTCCTTTTTTCTGCATTTGAATTTCCATAAACAGATGTACTGATAACTACCACTTCTCAGTACATGGTGAAAAATGTATATGCTATATGTAGTTAATAGACCAGCTGTCTGATCATTAATGCCTGCTTTCCCCAAACTACAAGATTTAGGAATTACAAATTATTAATATTCTACTAAAGTGGCTACAAAGCAAATAGAAATTCAGTAACTCTCTATGGAATCAGCTCAGAAGCCTTCATAGTGCACCCTAGGAAATACTACTGCTTCCTTACACCAACAGTCCTCAGAGTTACAGTGACACTCAACACATTGTCATTTGACGTGCAACTTTATTCAACCACATATCAACTGCATTTTAAGTATTCTGTGTCATGGGAAAGTCAATACCAAAGGAAAATTGTTATTTTTCAAGTCCATGAGATCACACATAGATGGATAGCTCCAAGGAAGAATGCTAAGACATCTTCCCCATGTTCTAGCATCATTTCATAGGAGGTGTTGGTACTGCAGGTATACTGGCAACCTTGGATTATGGAGCTCCACAGTGATGTACAATAGGGTGAAAGACTCCTGCCAGACAGTACACTGATACTTCAGATTATTTAAGTTAGGAAGGATATTGCTTTTCTGCAGTAATGTAAGTAACAGGGAAGTACAAAGTAGTCAAAGCAGACCTCTAAAAAATCCACATATTAGAACAGAAAATACTGTGAAGACGAAAGGTTACATTCTTATCTACAAACAAAAGAATTAGAAATTTGTAAGAATTATGTATGTTCAGTATCTTGGAGATTATTTTATTTCAGTACACTTTATGACATCTATTTTGTATAAGAAAAATTGAGAGCTGATACATTTCTTTTTTCCTTCCTTCAAGGGACAGGCCAAAGCTTTATTGTGTTATACTCTGTGTGGAGCTTCTGTCCAAACAAAGCTCTGCAGGAAGTATTGTCTGGG
This sequence comes from Actenoides lindsayi, assembly GCA_025331215.1. Classification (NCBI taxonomy): domain Eukaryota; kingdom Metazoa; phylum Chordata; class Aves; order Coraciiformes; family Alcedinidae; genus Actenoides; species Actenoides lindsayi. The sequence continues at coordinate 124,158 of WTSP01010724.1, read as the reverse complement.
CATGCAGAAATTACAATCTTGAGCGTGTGCCAGTTTTCCTTTGTGAATTTCCAAATGGATTCATCCTCCTTGAAAAAAGATTCTCCTAGAAATTAATAACCTCCTTGATTTTCCCTCTGCCAGGTCTAGCTCTATGCTGACCACAGCAAAGAGCAAGAAGTCTTAATGAAGCATTGTAATGCCAAAAATGGAAAAAATAATACCTGTTCACAAGCTTCTAAAAGGCTCTTTTGTCTTCTATGTAAAAGATGTAACATGCATTCTCTAAAGCATGTGCCAAGGCAGGTGAAATGATCCTAAGAATACTAGACAAACCTAAATCCATCAGGAAAACATTTAAATCATTATTTTCAGCATTGTTACATAGAAAGACAAGTGAAGCTGAAGATCCCTCTGCATATCTATCTGTTGAAATCTACTTAATGTGAGGAATGAAGTGTTCATGTAAATGAATAAAAACTGTTTCACACAAAGACTTTGAGATCTTTCAGACAAGAAGGAAGATTTCGCTTTGCATTTTTACTGATATTATATCCATAAATTTTGCATGTACTGACAAAAATTAACTTAAAGATTAGCACAGTAAAAGACAGAGAGATTCAGAACTACAAGAATGGAAGATGAGCTAAAGGTGATGACATTTATACTTCATTTATTTAAAATTGTGTAATAACATTATTTATATGTCAGTCTTCAAATATTTAAATGGTACTTGGACAATGAGAGTTAGACAGCCAGCATCACTGAAAATGTCCTCTGGTGATGACTCAAGTACCTTTCTGAAGGATCCAAAACAATTAATAGTTGTAATGTATATGTGCCTATTACAATAAAACTCACATTGTATTGCAGTCCCATATCATAGCATTAGCAGATAATGAATCACAGATGAAAACTGTGGATGATCATATATAGCATGATTTTGTTGATGATAGGATGCATATGAACAATTTTTTTTAAATGCAGGAAAGGAAAAAGATAAACATCAAGTAACTTTATATACAATGATTAAACTTCATTTATTTTAATGAATCATGGGTGTCACATTCTAATTGGTGTGAAAATGGAGAACAACAGTCAGTGGGCACTAAAGCTTTGATGAATGTTTCAGCCTGGTCATACAGAGAACTGGAGAAAAAAAAAATGTTTTTCCCTGCCAAGGTTCTCAACAGTAGATATTTATGGAAAATGTGGATATGGATTTGGAACTATCAATTGAACATCAATTAAGAATTTGGATTTTTGCAAAAGACCATGAGAATGTGTGCACTAGTTGCTGGAAATGTTTATTGGTGAAATTACATGAAAATTGCAAAAACAAAAAGTATTGTTGATAATAAATAACAAAATAAGAGCATTAATTCCCTTTACCTTCACACTGAAAAATTCCTCTGCTTAGTCTAAAATCTCTTTGCAAGCAGATCGTTCTGAAGAAATATTTTTTCCAACTAAGATTAGGTCAGCATTTCCGTTCTGAATTGCTATCTTCAGTGATAATCAAAGCTAGTAAGTCATTCTTATATATGTATTCAAGGCTAAAGTTTAGAAAAATCAGTTTCAGTCTAAAATTAACACAGGTCCTTTTTTCAAGTTTGTTCAACTATTTTGTATATTCAATGGGTTATTATTTTGCCGATACCTACTGCAATGTACATGAAAGCAACAGGGGAACACAAAAAAAACCCAGGTACTTTGTATTCTGAATAGAAATTACCCATTCTTCTCTACCTTTCCAAAGTTTTGCTAGTGAGGAATACCCAAGACAACCCTTTCTGATCAGTGGTAAAATAAGTATATCCTCAAAGTCTTTACATCTAGTGTAGTGGCTTTTTCTGGAAGGCAGGTGTGGTGGGTTGACCCTGGCACGGCACCAGGTGCCCACCAAGCCCTCCTATTGCTCCCCCCACCCCCGTCAGCAC
>WTSP01010724.1:103170-122139 GCA_025331215.1 Actenoides lindsayi | reverse complement strand
ACACCCTCCAGCTCCCAGTACTGCAGCATAAGGGCTGGATGGGGAAAAGCAGCTCAGCCAGACCCATTACAACAGGTTATTGAAAATCATGTAGTTGTTACCAGGTGACATTAAATGGCTTTGTTATACACGAGGTCAGATTAATTATTCCTTTTGGCTGGAGAAATAAAATCAACATCAACATCATGAGGGGCAAGTGATAAAGATGTATTTTGGCTTATGATATTTATGTTTATAAAGTGACGTTTATCCTATATTAGAATAGAAAATAAAATTCCTTCATAGTTTGCAGAAGTTGTGGACCTTGAGAGGCAAAAATATCAGAAGTTCTACCTCTGCCTGTGTCACACTCTTTTGTAGGAGCTAATCTACAATAATTTGAAAATTCACACTATTATATGGGGAACACAATAAAATATTATCCAGACATTTGTTCTGGATTTTGTTTTACTTACTGGCTAACACTTTTTTTTACAAAAGTCAACTTCTGATTCAGTTACATCCAGTTTAATAATTGTGTCTTTAGGTTTAAGGTTCTGTTCTGAACTCTTAAATCAGTGGAATATCCTTTTGCATCAGTACTTTAAAAAAAGGTTCAGGTTTCACATAGTGTATCAAAAAGCAAAATCTGACACATTCTTTCATGGGGCACTTTTTGTGACAGAGGGAGAGTGTGCATGCAGAGGGAGTTTCTCCAAAACACCCAGTGTCCAACCAGCAATCTTGTAAATAAGCAGAGTGCAGCTCAGTCATCATAACTGCTTCAAGACACATAAATAGTATCATACTATAGTTTATAATATGTCAGATGAAAACTTTTAGATTATTTACTTCATCCCAAGAAATAGTCAATTAGTTTATAAACTGCAGAAATGAGATATGAAACTAAGCCAATGATGTATCAAAACCTATGAGGAAATATGACACTATGCATCTAAATGTGAAGCTGTGATTACTTTCTGCTTTTATGCTCTTTGATAAAACTGGAGGTAAGTAATTCACTGTTGACTGTTAAAATACCTTATCATGTTTACTAGCACAGCTGAGCAGATATATGGAATAGGGATGTGGGAATGGAAAAGAAGGAGAAAAGAATACTGCTCAGTGCATCTTAAATGTTCAAGTCATTTATTGAAAAAAAAGTGTTTCAGAATTCAGGAAAAAAATACCTTCTCTTCCCCCATGCCTGAAGGAGGAAAAGGCTTGGCTTCTTTCACCTTTGCATCATTGCAAAAGTGGCATGTCCATTCAGTTGAGTTTGAGCCACAAGCCCTACACTCTGACAATATCTGTCTTCATACACAGATTTTCCTGCCCTGAACAAGCTGTCACATTAGAGTCCACCTCTCCCACTAGCCCCTGTCAACAAACATATTCTTTACAAGACCCTTGTCTACCTTGTTGTACCACAAACAGACAAAACAGTGAAATTGCTGATGGTATCCAATTGAAAATGCAATTGAAACAGGGAAAAAAAAGGTAGAAAATTCAACATTCACCCTTTTTGATCTCATCAGGGGAGTTAAATTCACAGAAAACACTTCATACTTTATTTGCCTTGTATGTTTTCCTTCATTACCACTGCCCTCACACACAAAACCACCACAAACTGATGTGACAGTTTAAAAGAGAATCTGATTTTGTTGTTTGTTTTTTCTTAAACAGTCGTTTCTTTATTTGATAAAGAGGAATCAGAATTTTCCTTGGCAGTAATTATTTGATAAGATGCTGGTAAATATAAGTGGACAATGATATTCCCTCCAAAATATAGAATCTCTACTAGATATCTTTAGGGAAATTAGTTTTGATCATCAGCCTATGCGATGACTGAAAAGTTTTATACAACTATTTTTATAAATTTATGAAGGCCTCTATTCTCAAATAACATAGTCGTTCCATTTTTATTACTATATTACAGTGACAGTTAATGTTCTCTATAGGAATACATTAACAGAAATGCAGTTTATGACTTTTTTTTTAAATGCACTTAGAGTAGTTAGAGAATTTTCTCTGAATCAGTTTTGATTAGATTGAGCAAAGCAACACTTCTGGATACAAATCAGTACATGTGTTAGGAGTCTAGCAGAAGACAGTGTATTCAGGGAGTTAGAGACCTTGAGCAAGCCCCATCTACTGTATTGGGCCTTCTACGTAAGGCTTGAGAAACCTGTGTGCTAGCACAAGTAACCACAGTATAACCGCATTAATATAAGAACATAAGGAATGTGCTGGAATACTCTGGGTAGGTACTGTTCCTGAATACAGTTTCTAGGTATGTCTAGCTATGTATGCTCTTGTGGGCATTCAGAATGGCAGGCCATCCCTACCCATGAGGAGAACTTACACAGTTTTGTTACTACAGTTATAAAGAGCCAATCTGTAGAGGGAGGTTGAACCTCTCCACGAATGGTAATCCTGCATAGCATGCCATGACTGTCCAACTGGTGTCTGCCTGATACTGTATAGAAGTGGAGTTCCTGCCATCTGAAAGGACATAAGCTTGTCATACTATTTATATTTCTCTTCCCACTTTCTACCTTATTCTACTTTACCTTGCTTACTGAGGGCCAGAAAGAATCCTGTCTTCTCATCCCCTTGCAGAACAGTACATCCAGAATTTCACAATAGGATTATCCAACCAAAAACTAACAAATTAACAACCAGTTCTCAAACCTTTGTGATAAGCAGCCCAGTTTGAAAGAAGATGTTCAGAAAAAAACCTCCTTTGGGCAGCCTAGAAAGCATGTGAGTTGACTGCAGAATGCCAACTGGTCCCTTGGGAAAGACTATGGTTAAATGTTGAGTGAGAAAAGGAAGAAAATGAGGGTGTCTTGAATTCACTAATTCAACTTGTGACATAGGCAAAACAGCAGAAAACAAGCAGATGAATTCCCAGATGAGGCTACCTTCTAGTGCTGCAGTTAAGGGAAAAAACAAAAACAAACAACTCCCTCTCCAAAAAAAAAAAAAAAAAGAACAACCTATCTCAGAAGAACACTGGACAGAAAATGTCCTCTTTCAACATTCTTTTTCATCACAGTGTCACACCATGACTGAGATGTACCACAGTAAGGAAGAGTTTATTGTGAGGTGTGCAAAGAAGAACCCTTCTTTGCTGTTCTAAAGTAGTTTTAGTGGAAAAGGGCAATGATAACATCATCAGTAAAGTCAGATGATGAAAGAAAAAAAATGGGGACAGGGGAAGTGAAACTACTTTTCCAGCTACTTATTTGCTTTTCAATTTTTTTTAAATTGTCCAAATTGAAGTTAAAGGCAAAAATAGGGGGGAAAAAAAAAAACAAAAAACAAACTACTATGTTGATTTTGTCTAGACCAGCAGCAGAAAAAGGCAAGTTCAGACAAAATCTTGGTCTGACTATAGATTATATAAGGAAAAATGAAATGAGCAGTGTCCTGTATTATATCAAACATGTAGATATTAAATGTTTGTGACAAAGGAAAAGAATAGAAACACATTGTGACCCAGGACTGCAAAGCTATTCAAGGATATTAGGTATCCAACTCCTATTTAAAGCAAGGTTAAGTGATTAAACACTTAAGGATTTTAGCTTGAGAGTCCAAAAGGAAGGCTGCATCTATTTGAAAGTGTAATAGATACAGTTGTTTCTGAAAGCAGTCCCAGTTATTTTGATTCAGCCAAGTCACAGACGCATAAGTGTAAATAATGATTCAGCTTCACAAATCAGGATTAAACCAGCAATTTTCACACTGCAGGAATGTTATTTGCTTGATAGTGACAAATACGCTAGATGTTCACCAGGTCTTATACCTTGCTTTGAGATGAACATAAGCCAAAGTTTTTGCAGTAAGCTGAGGCCTAACTAATATGCTTCTTTACTAACATTTTTATATGTATAAAAAAAAAAATAATCTAATGACAGATCTTGTATCTAGTTGCAGATTTTCCAAACTTTCAGAGTATGAAGGTTCAAGACCCTTGTTCTAGAATCACACTTGACTTTAGGAAAATGCCTTTTGTTCACTGACAGAGAGCAATGATTCTCAGGAAGTCAGAGACTGATGATGGATGGTATTTTTTTCACAGTCTTCAGGAAAGAATGTTCAAACAGTTAGTTTTGTCTGGGTCTGGCATTGAGCCAGAACTTGGACCAGACTCAGGTGCCAAAGATGGTTTCCACAGAAACTTTCACGTGTTCATTCATCTGAAGAAACACTGAAAGATGTCTGGAAGAAAGTCTTCAAGTTCTATTCCCATACATAGCCAGGTACATTATACAAGACATCATTATAGCTCTTTTAATCTAGTGAAGGATCACCCAGGAAATACCTGCATGCACATGCATGTGAGTTTGTCTTGAATTCCCTCTATCACCAGTGACTTTTGGATTTAGTAGCTGATGATTCAGCCAAACTTGACAGAGGAGTGCAGAAAGATATATATTCCAATAAATTAAGTGGACCTGAAGGATGTGTTGCATTATCAGGTCATGCTGCAGTAGAGATTCTGACTATATATACACACATCAGAGAAAGCTCTTGAAAATCTTCAATACCAAGAACCCCTTTGTTAGAGCTTGCACCATTTGGCACCTAAAACCCCAAAGAAAGAACAGAAAACAAATCTGCAGAATAAGTTTTACAGGTTTGTTACTTCCAGAACTATTTGCTGCTTTTGCTATTCCATGTAATTTTTTGTGTTTCAAGGTCTGTGGCCCTTCCTCTCTGTTAAGGTGGTAGAACATTAATTCTAGACAGACGATAGATCATTTGCCTTCTGAAGATGTTAAATATTTTTTCAGATTAAACATTAATCATGAACTCTGAAACTTATTCCAAGAGAAAAATATTTTTCCCAGTTTTTACACCTCACTTCCTCCCTTCAAAGGAAAGAAAAATCTGTTATCTGGCATATCAGTCCTGGAATAGGAGATACACTGATGAATCTGCAACAACATTAAATATGAATTTCTATGTCTGTAGGTTCCAGTTTAAACATTTACTTACAGTGCATTTATCGAGAAAATGAAAACAGTCCATTTCTAGATTCAGTGAAACAAACTGTGTAACACAAAGTTAACAAAATAAGATCAAATTTTCATTCTATAACAGTCAAAAATAGATGTCCTTTTGAACTAGAAATATGAAAGTAAGACTGAGGTGAAATAGTTTGCCTTTTCTTTCTCATAACCTCCTCTCTGTGTTCTTCCAGCATACAACTAAAAATAACCTGAAACAATGTTGATGCTAGATTTTCTAGTGCCCCATACATGTTAATGAGGACTCAACATACCTTCTTGATCTTCCTGTTTATTGACACACACAAAAAAAGATTCCCCTACTTGTCATTTCAAATGATGCATCTATCTTGATTTGTTAAAAAAGGTGATTTGAAACCTTCCTGGGCCACACATCCACTCCTGCCTGCAGGGATGGTGTCTGATTTCAGGAGCATTCCATTAATTTGGAACATGTAATCAATACTGGTTACTAGATGTTTACAGGTCATGCTTCAAAGAAAATTGCAAGGAAGATAATATCCTTAAATCAATATAAAAAATTCATCTTTTTAGGCCACTGTAAATTATATTTCTTCAAATATTTTCAAAACATCTGAGCAGAAATCCAGCTATTCAGAAAAAAATCTTAACTCCATATAGTAACATATCTACCAAATATTCCTTTTTAAGCTCTGAACTGAGATATAGTAATTCTGGATCATTTGTTGCACACATCAACTGTTGGCAGGAAACCAAGGATTCTAGCTATTTACACATTTTTAAGTACATGAGGAAAGGATTTCTAGTAGAGAATATTCTGCTTACTTAAACTGAAACAATTGTAAGATTAATTACACCTACATATAAGCTATACTGAAGTGCCTTTTTGTACCTCTCAAGCACACTTTCCTGAGAAAAGGTTTGTTACCTTCAACTTTCTGTGGATAGAGCCATATGGTCCCACCACTCTGAGACTGGAAATCCTGGCAGCAATATCTCATTTACTACTCATGTTCAACTGACAGACCCAACTGTGTTTGTCATCAATATGCCTTTTCTTTCAAGAGCCTATGACAGCACATGAATTGAAGTGACCCCAAGCCAGCTTCTCCAAAACAAATCATTATTCACTCAAACACAGAGAAAAGGGCTTAAACAAACAAAAGATCTTTACCTCCGTTTTCATCTTTCCATCTGAGCCTCAGTAAATTCAGTTGTATCCTCCTGCTTCCACCTCTAGGTTAGGTTGAGGTAGGTGAGCATTTGTTTTGTTTCATCTTGCCTACGTGCTCTTCAGAGTCAGTCATCATCTCCTGCCTGTGCAGTTGCTGACAACCTTCTTAACCTCCTTTCTTCCCTTGAATCATATCTGAAAAGTTTTTGTGTCCTGTTCGGGCCTAGAAAAGGCCTCAAAAAATCTTGCCCACCAATTTGGAATCTGGAAGAGGTAACTTCCTATTCAAAGCTTTCCTATTAATTCCCAAAAAGGCCTTGGATGTTTTCCTTGGACTCTGTCATTATTTTCTTTCACATAGGTTTCCCTTTGCAGTCAGGCAAGACAGTAACAATTAGGGAAAGTGAGGTGCATATGGTATTTGTTAAAAATATGCATAGCTCTCGCATCATTAAAAGCAGTATAAAACAGACTAGTAAAGGTGACAGTCTCGTACCCTGTCACTACTTCAGAGTTTAATTGGACAAAAGAAAATTTTATTTTTTATTCTTCAACATCTTAAAATATATCTATTTAGTAGATTGGTTGATATACTGACACTTTTGAGTCACCCTATAACATACGACTTCAGTAATAATAGTTGTAATTAATAGATTTTAAGTAACTCGTCCATAAAATAAACAGCAAAATCTTTCTAAAAGTAAGCAGAGCTGGACTACTTTATAGATACATGGCACCTTGACTCTCTCTAGGGCAAGCAGAGGTGGAACTCATCCCTACCTCCCCATATCTCTGAAGTTCAGCTTCTCAGAGCACATCCTCACTCTCCCTCATACCCTAAGTGTTACGCACAATAGGCTTCACCTGCTGAATCTACAGTAGTTTCCTGAGAAGTACCAAAATCCTCATGTGAGCACTGTTTTACAATGTGCTGGAGAAGGCACCTGGAAATGCACTATGGAGAATGAAGTCTCTTAAGTGGATCATGGATGACTATCACTTATAACATGATCCATTTTATACCCAGAGAAACAAGAGAAATGTTCAGAGAAATAAGGGTAGGTGTCTTAATATAGTGTGATTTGATGTTAATTTCATTACAGGATTTGCTATTCAGAAAAGAAAGCGGGATCTTGTTATCTTCCTGGATCTGAAATACCATCCATTTCTGTATGTTTGCTGGGCTCTAAGTGCTAAATTAAGGTGGGTCACAGCCAGAAGAGGACTAGAACTGTCCAGTTGTGTAAGCTTTCCATTTCCTTGCTTTTGTGCAGTTATATCAGATATGCAGCGAGTTTGGCTGCTATAAAGCCAATCTGAGCACATAGTAAATCTGTTTATAAAACACTCATTCAAAGAATTTGAAAAGCAACTAATTGCTTAATGCATGGCAGACTGCAGTTACTTTTATCCTATATACAGTTACAATCTTCAGTCATGAAATGTGTCCAAAGGCTAATTTGAAGCAAACCTTCCTCACTGCACTGTGTTGTTAGATTACCACACGGCACAACACAAGCTTTCTACCACTCTAGAACTGCTTTCAGATACAAAAGATACCACATCTGCTTGGGAGCACATTCTTCTAGTGACTCATTATGATCCCCTCTACATCTCCTGCAAGAGAAGAAGGGCAGCAGGAACCACCACTGAGAGCACCAGAACTGGCTGACAAGGAATCTTATTTGCAGGAATTCCGTTTGGAAGGTGTCTGCCTTAAAGATGTATATTCTGCCCAAAACTCCCATCAGAGACTGATGTACTGAAAACTACTGAGAAATTAATTAATGAGTACACTATAGCTGCTCTCCTTTGTAATACTTCGGTACAAGGTGCAGCTATGAATGGTGCTGGCATGCAGTGCACCACATCATCTGAGCAGCCTACTCTCTTGAAGTTGAAGCACTGCACAATAACATCATCTGACATGAAAGTGACCATATGGCATATTATTACATTATTTGGGCAGTTTTGGTGTTGTGCTTTGGTCATTGGTTCTATTTCCAATTATTAAGAAAATAAGAGAGGAAGGAAAAGCATTCCAGAAGTTTACATTTGTTAATTTTGATTTATACTGGATAAAGCTTAGCTATATGACTGTAAAATTCAGTAAACTTCAGACATTTTGCCAAAAAAAACCCTTATCACTGTAGCTTAACATCCAGGCACTTGAACTGGGACAGTATGCTAAACTAATTTGCGCCATTTGATGTAAGGTTTTTCAAAACCCATATGTAGGAATTGTTCTGTTTTCCAAACAGTCTTTTCTAGGAGAAGTAGACAAACTCCTAACTGAAAACAGATCTGACAGTGACTCAAATCCTAAACTGTGAAGGCAATAAAACTTCATATGGTCAAGTAAAATATTATTGCTTGTAACTATGCGATGTACATCAATTATTTACAGGTGTTATCACAATGCAGTAAGAACTTCCAGGGCTAGAGTTTGAATTTAAAAACAAACAAACAAACAAACAAAAACAACAAAAAAACCCCAACCACTAAATTTGTATTAGAGTTTGGATGTCTAAAGTATTTGGAAATAGTATGGTGTTAGAAGCATTATGAGTATGAAGAAGGTGACGTGGAATAGACCTCTTAGAAACTGAGGAGTGACCAAGTCCATTCAACTAAGAATTAGAGCAAGACTTACTGAAGTTTGCAAATGGTTGCTTCCCCTTCCATTTAAGGCCAGAAACTCCTATCAAGCTACTCAAATGTATTTTTCTGCACAAATTCTGGGAAACAAAAAAATAAATGCTAAAAAACCCCCTGTATCTTGCCAAAACTGGAAAACTGAGAAAGTTCACCATAGTCTGTTCAAATCTGTCCATGAAATAATGTTTATTTTCTAAAAATAATTGAGTTTCCTTAAGCATCTTGACTTATAGATTGTTATCCAAAAGCTATACCTATACCATTAAACCAAATAATGCCAGGGCCCACTCCCTGGCCCTGAGGTCAACCATAGTCTGGCCCTGCCCCATTCTGTAGCTTCCTACCAAGGATGGTTCATGGTCTCTGATAATTCCCAACATAGTCCCTAGAAGTTACTTGAGAGAGTACAAGTTTTGTGAACTCAGAATCCAAAGGCTTTTTTTCTAGCAATGCCTTTATGCAGAATATTTTTTTCCATTGCCTGGACTTGTCTTAATACCTTTCAGTGTAATGCAATAAACTTAGCCTGAAAGTCTGAGATTTGTTTTGTTTTGCTGGTGGTTGCGCATTTAACTCAATCTGTTGTTCTTTACATAGGGAAAAGTCTCATTAACCCTGTTAGATGTTTACCTTTATGAAGACTAGGAGTTTGATGTAACAGGTGGGTCTGAGTTGATCTGTAAAAGGATGCTTTGGTACAGCATGAGCATTAAATTCCTCAAATATCCATAGTGATTAGCTTGAAAAGACACTGATCCCTTCCCTAAAGAGCAAGTACAAAACTTGAAAATACAATCCCTCTCCTGGGGAATTTGCCAGTGCTTGAGTTGTGCATAAAGCATACACCACTCCGCCATAATTATGACCATTTTACAGCTCAGCAGCAGTAGCTGATGTTCAGAAATCCCCAGCCACATGTAACCCCATTTCCTGGTCTGACCTGCTGCCAGGATAAGACCCACACACATCACAGAAGAGATGCTAATCAGAGCAAAGAGGAACCCCTCACTGATGAAGTGTGCCCCCATGAGCATATTCACAGTCTTGGGTAGAGATCATCCCAGACAGGTCAGTGTAGCTGTCTAATCCATCTCCTACTTTCAAGGATGGGCTGTTAAGTCCCAATTCTGTGACTACCAAGTGAACACCGAGGGGCACAATCGAAGTCTGCTTGGACCTGAGATGACAGCAAACAATGACAGAACATTTCTGACCAGGTGTACACACCCATCTGTCATTACTGCAACCAGACTTTTCAGACCAGACTGTTCTGACTCACCCTTCACAAATACAGGACTGTAAAACCTCTATCTCAGGTTCAAATAGTCATCACTTCTACTCTGCCAGTTTGCAGAAGCACCTGAAAGACAGTGTGATACAAAAGGATAAAACATAGAAGATACAAAACAGCTCCAGTGCAGCATGAAACAAGCTGTTCTCATACTACTATAACCTCCTGCTCCCACTACAGTTCAGCCATTACCCTGTACAAAATCTCGGGCCAACTTAAACCAACCTACCTCTCTTTCACAAGCATTCCTAAACTCCTTCATTAGTTTCTGTCAAGTATTGCACTTAAGAACTGCTTCCCAGAAAGGACCAGCAGCAAAACTCAAGTACTGGGCTCTTAGACATCTTACAGAGTTGTGTTGGAAGCTGGTGGAGGAAAATATATCTGGCACAGGCCACAGGACAAGAATTTATCTCTTTACGTTCTCTTTATATGTAATCACCTTTGCATACTGAGATTTGGTGAAGTCCATGCTTCCAGCTTCCTGAAAAGCCCACTAAGTATCATTGTCCTACAAGAAGGCTTATTGTTTTCTGGGCTGGACTATCAAAGAGTTCAAGAAGAGATCTCAATCACCTAGCACTGACACTTCATCATGCCATGTCCAGCTGCACCAGCGATGGACTTGCCTAGGGACAACATCTTCTAAAGCAATGACACCTTTGCATTGCCAGTTCACTGTAGAGTATTAGCAAGTCAAACTACTAGTGGTGAATCAGTATGGGTGAAAAGCAGTGAAAATAAACATATACATGATTCTGCAGTTAATCTATTCTACCCACCATATAACCAATATAAGTAAATGGAAATGAATGAGACTGTACTAATTTAATCATACTCATAAATTGGAGTGTCAGTCAAGATCTCAGTCAAAAGAAGTAAAGGTAAAACCCAGGCAGTAACTCCAATTTTAGCAGTGTTACTGGGAGCTCAAGTAAATGACACAACAGTCTATTCTGGATTTAAAACCTATGACTATCAATGAAAACAAACATTTCTGCTGTTTCATTATCACCATTCCAAAATACATAAACAGCATGTAAGGAGCTAATGGCTAGGTTCATTCTCAAAAGAATTTATGCATCTCACATGAAAATACAAAGAAGGCCATCCATTCAAAAGCAGAACTTGCATTTGTTCACAAGTACCAAGAAAACATTTGTAACATATACCATATTTTAATAGCCACATATTTGCTTTTGAAAACAAAAAAAGTGAAATAAGCTTAAAAATTATAAAATCATTATGAGATAACCTTAGTAAACAAGGAAACAAGTATAATTAAGAAAGGATTGTTAAAGAGCATCAAAAGTGGGTGGCTTCCCAAGGGAAGGGAGGCCAGGAGTAGCCCCCCCCCCCCCCCCATAGGCATGGTCAAGCCCTTGACAATGGGGCACAGTCCCATGTCAGCAGAGCAGGGCAAGGAGGGCAGGGTGCAGCAGCTCCTACTGACTGCCCAGTGATCTTCTAGCAGAAGCAAGGTAACACCTTGAGTTCAAGGTTAATCTACAAAATGCAAAGAACAGGGCTGAGGACAAGCACAGCCACGTGAACTCTGCAAGTTCTCTCAGAGCCCTGCCAGGGGGAGATTTTGCATAAAAAAAGTGTAGTTTTAATCTAATGCAATCTGAAATGGGAAAGGCTTTGACTTCCATAAGTGTTTCTGATAAAGATTTGAGTCTGGTTTCTTGACTGTGTTAATTTAGCAGGATTAAGCAACTGTAATATCTGCATTGTTTGTTCCTTATGTGGACTGATGGATTCAGTGCCTGTGTTCTGCAGCTAACAGCTGACTGAGTCAACAATATTGTAAAGTTTTCTCAAGACAGTACTGAGTCCAGACTGAATTCTACTTTATATGTATTTGCAGTGTTAATGCTGATGTCAAACAAGATGCTTTGAAACACACATGATAAAGTATGTTGCAATGAATTACTGGTTATCACTGATTAAATGCTTTCTATGCCATCCCATACAGCCCTTATATGGCTCATTCAGTTGCTTATCCAGGATACAAGCAAGGTGGAATCATAACTATTTGCCAAATGAAATGTGAAGAAAACTTCAGCAGTTTTAAAGATGCACAAATATCTCAATATCGATAATAATAATACTTTTATACGAAGACTATGCATGATGAATAAAAGAGAGAGGTCATATTTACTGCTGAGATGAACTGTCACCTGACAACTGTAAACTTTCATCATAACTGACCTAAATATGGTACCTCTTTGAAACATATCACAAGCCTGGATGCAGATGTTTCTAGTCTATTTCCAGTTTATTTCCTTTTTAACTGTCAGTTTGTAGTAAAAGCTGAAAGAAGCATCCCCTAAAGTCTTCTCCTTTTAGTACCAGATACATAAAGGACAAGTAGCCTCAGGCTTAAAGTTTTTCAAGCTTTTAAACTATTTTTTTCTTTTTTTTTTTCTTTTTTTCTTTTTTTTTCAGTTTAGAATGAGTGCCTGTCATTTCTATGGCAATTCAGAAGCAAATGGTCCTGAGTTCAAACTGTTACTTTTCTGATTAGATCTGCCGGTTAAAAATTTTGTGCAATGATACAGAATTTATTTGCAGTAGATGACAACCCAGACTGACAGAAGTAAGGATTCTTTGACAAAGGAAAAGCAAATTCCAGTGATCCAAAAATTTCAGGTATAGCAGCGTGTCAAATGGAATGTCTTTATTTACAGCCCATACACCTGACTGTTTTGTTCAGTGACAAAATATCAAAGGGATTATCCAAAAAGCAATCAGACAGCTGGGCTATTCCATATCTAAATGCTAGTTTCTCTTTTCAAAAAACACAATCAGTCAGCAGACAGAGAATAGAAACATGGAGCCAAGAAGCAAATAATCAGTCAGGGCCAGCTATAATACACAGGCAGTTCCTTCTCAAAATCACGGGTTTATTTCTGTGGTCAGTGTTCCAAGCACTAGTTATGAATTAATAAACACTGATGGCTCCAGCTTCCATACAACGCAGATCTTCCTGCAGTATTTAACTGAGTGAGGAGACATGGTAGGCAACACATAATGGTTTCCTATAACCAGACACAGGCAAGGATGACTGTGTTCATCTGTTAATTAAGTGTTAGAGCACAGTGAATAATTCAATGTGAAATATTTGTTTGACAGGTCTATTCTTTACTGATTGCCTTCTTGAGAACAATTATGTCATCCTCAAATTCGTTTTGTTTCAAAAGGTGGAATGACCATGAACAATTCAGCAATTCATTCATTTGTTTTACTACTGAAATATGGGTTATCTTTTACTTAGGTTTATTTACTGGCTTAAGGAAAATGAAATAAGTATGCAAACTCTTCCCACATAAAAGTTTGAATGCATAAAAAAATTTAGACATAAATGTCATGACACATAACAAGCATAGGAATGTAAGGTCATCTCTGCCATTGAACACATCATTCTGGAACTGAAAAATAGTAAAGCAAGGAGGCTACTAAAAATTTACCATCAGCTTAGAAAAATAGATAATGGCTTTAAACTGAAAAAAAGTTAGATTTAAATAAGATGTAAGGAAGAAGTTCTTCACTGTGAGGGTGGTGAGGCTCTGGAACAGGTTGACCAGAGAGGCTGGGGGGGATGATCTGTATAAGGTCCCTTCCAACACAAACCATTCTATGACTCTACGATTCTATGAAAAAAAAAAAAAATCCATCTATCACAAAATATCTTACAGTGTATACCATTTTGAAAATTGCCAAGATTATTAAGCATTTTCTCATTTTTAATAGCGTGTGTACCAACTCTTTTGATATTCCCTGTTAGATAGCTAGTTTTCCTTTGTTGTTTTGATGGAATTGACACTACGTAGACGCTACGGGAAGAAAATAAAGAACGTGTTTAAAAACGGGCTTTTGTGAAAGTAATACTAAAAAAAAAAAAAAAATCAGTCAGGACAGGTCAAGTACTTCTTAATTTGCTCAGTGAGAATAGCTATTCTAATAATATCATAGCTACTGTTGTAATCCAGGCCATTTCAGGATAAATTACGTGTCTTAACCTCAGAAAAAAATCATACAGCTAAAAGCTGTCAGTGGTTTATCATGCTGATCATAACAGATGAAAGTATACTGAGATATGTGGTCATGTATCTTAAAGCAAAGTGTTATTTCTATTTTCATATTGACCAATGTGATGCTCATTGACACACATTCATTGCACTACTGAAGGTTAAAAATTATGTGTAAGTACCCAAGCTGCTTCTGTTGGCACTTACATAAATTGTAAGGTTCAAAAAAGTCTGAGATCATTAAATCAGATGAGAGATAATGAAGGAGGGGACTATACTGTATTCTGCAGTGACAAATCAAGAGAGAATATTTGAATAAGAGTGCATACAGTGGCTTCAAGAAAGGTATAATTAGAAGAG
Source organism: Actenoides lindsayi (assembly GCA_025331215.1). Lineage (NCBI taxonomy): Eukaryota > Metazoa > Chordata > Aves > Coraciiformes > Alcedinidae > Actenoides > Actenoides lindsayi. Next base: position 107,643 of record WTSP01010724.1, on the reverse strand, counting down.
GTGAAGTGAACGTAAATATTGTATACAATCATCTGGCTGGTAACAGCAGAAGCCAGCAGGAAGCATCTTAATCTAATTGACCTCTACCCCCTCTGCTTGAAAAGCAGATGGGGGCTAATACAAAAGATTTCTCAAAACTTCGACATGGGCTGCTATTACACATTTCAAGGTATTTGTTACGGCAGAACCTGCTAGTGCCACCAGAGCTAGAGCGAATGTCAGCCTTTCCTACCTTAATTCCCTGCTCACAGGGCTTTTATAATGACATAAAAACTGGTTGAAGGCTCAAACTTGTCAAACAAGGATCTCAGAGAAAGGTTTTCTAAAGTAAAAAGGGCATTCAGATACTGGTAAATTTTGGTAAGAATTACACACATAACTGTCCTTTTTACATTTGCAAATCTCTGTCTCAGCTACTTTTCCCTTATGCATTTTCAGGATATTGTGATTCCTTGAGAGCAGAATATTGCTTAAAAAAAAAAAAAGAAGGAAAAAAAAAAAAAAAAAAGAAAAAAAAAGGAAAAACAAAACTAAACAAAACCAAAAAATAACCCACAAGCACAAAACAACAAGCAAGCAAGCAAGAAGAAATAATTTTAATTTTCCTTTTTGTCTTCTTGTTTCATTCATAAGCTCACATAAGCTCACATTGTTTGTATTTTTAATAGACTCCATGTTTCCTTTACCTTCCTGTTTCTGGAATGAGAATTGAAGAAAGATTTGAACAAAAGTCATATTGAAAAATGGGGAAAATACGTTGGCTGAAAAGTACTTCGGTGAATTAGAAGTCAGTAGATGGGCAATGACTCAGAGCCAGTAAATGATACTTGCATTAGTTACATGGGCACATACAGCAGTGCAATGAAAATACTGTAAAGGTTGATGTTTAAAACAAAGCCAAAAATCTGTGAGGAAAGAAGCACGTGATTGCTGAAGGCAGAAGCGAGGAGCTGGTGCAAACTGGAGTGCTCTGTGATTCCCTTTCGTCTTTTCTTCCTTTGCATGGAAATGTACAAAGGGACATAGATGAAGACAGAAAATGGGAATTAAAAAACACTCTTTTGTCCCACAAAACAGACTTAGTCTTAATTTTCTGATGATATATATAAGCGAGAAATGGTCTAATTTTTAAATATAATACTAAAAAAATCTCAAATTCTTTGCTGACAAGGATTCATAATAAAAAAAGAGTGAAGTTCAATAAAAAGGAGTTGCTTCGGGGTTCTTTTATACATAAAACTACTTCTTGGTAGGTCTTCATTTTATGAGACAGGTTTTGTCTCTTCATTTGTGAAATACTTGTATTTACATATATCAGTGAAATTTTTCATGCAGGACCAGTGATCAGCTTCACCAGAGCCCAGATACTGTGTGGAAGCTTTGTTGGTGTCCTGCTTTGATCTAGAACAGAGCTAATTCTGTTCAGTGATTTTATTTTTCAGATAAGTCTCTTCTAACTAACTGCACTTTCTGAAGTTAATGGTAGATTTTCACAGGCAATGTCTGCTTCTAGAAGTGATAACACTTGATGTTTCTAGTTACTAACAAAGATTGGTGTGCAGAAAGGCACTTGCTTATACTTGCTGCTGTGGAGACCAAGGTCACTGCTAAATATTGTATACCATGCTGGGGGTGCAGAAACTCACAGGCTACACCTTCAGGGAACAGTGGACAGGACAGGTGACCCTAAACTGACCAATAAGGTGTTCTCTTCCATATATGTAATATTCAGTATAAAACTGTGGTATCACGAGGGTCACTCTCTCTTCTTCAATGGCCAGCATTCAAGGAGAACTCAGTCCATTCTGCCTTTTATCCCAGTCCAAGTGTTCCTGAATCCAGTTCCAGAATCCAGCTCCTCAATCAGGTTCTCATTTGCCACTGAATCCAGTATGGAACTTCCCCAGTGCCTGCTCCACAGCATTAGTGGTGATCTAAATGCCACCAGAGGGGTTGGGTTCAAAACTGTTTTGTGTATATTTGTGTGTACTCCATTTTATTATTATTTTCACTAAAGCTGTTTTAGTTTTCTTTTCCAATCTGTAACTGTCTCTCCCTTAAACCTTTTTGGGAAGCAAGAAAGGTTAATAGAGAGTGTCTGTCATTTGTCTAGTGGCCAGCCCAGCCCTAACCCTTGACAACTGCGAACTGGTTTGTGGCCAACACCTACTCTTGTCTTCTACAAAATATTTAGAGAAAACAAAGTGACATGGTTAGAATTCACTGATTCAGAGCATTATGCCAGGTACTTACATGCAATATATATGGCATTAAAGGACTTGAGTAACAACAAAGTGAGACTACTCAGATATTTCTTTCTTTATATAAGAACCATATCAATATATTTACTACTGACAAAATATGAATCCTTAGAGGTCTCTATGTGGCACTGATCTTACTGATATGGGGACTGAGATATATGGCAGTATAAGATTTTGCTGCCTAAATGAAGTAGACAGATAATGGGTGAAAAAGACTAGAGGACAGAAAGATGTCTCCTGTCAGAGAGATTTTGCATGTACAGCTCATGACAAGCAGATCTGTAGCTTCCTGTAGGTGCTTGGTTGACTGTCACAGGCTAGAGCAGCTGCTCAGTGCATGGCCTGATGTCTTGGAGAACTGCCTAAGTTTGAGCCTCCCTGCTTCTTCTGTGTGTTCTGGAAAAGGGACACCTGGAAGAAAGCTTTGACAAGCAGTAACCTTCCTGGAAAATTACATAAGGGCATGATAGTAGAGACAGTCCAATCAGATGAACTGTCCTGTCTAAAAGCAACTAGAAGAAAAGAGAATCTTGCAACTGAAGAAGACCTAAATATAATAGATATTTCTGAAATAGAGCTGTCTGTCCCAAGCTGGAAGCAGCAAAATTAGCTTATTTCTATTATATGCAAATGACAAATTATATTTGAGATAGGCTGAGAATGGGATTGAATACAGATGTAAAAGTAACTTGGGAACAGGAATGGGGAGAAGACAGTGCTCAAGCTGAAAAGTGTTGGAATGATGGGGCAGAATAATTCAGGTTTAGAAAGCACTGACAGGCTAGTCCATTCTTCCAGGAGTTGCTCTCTCCTCAGTCTGTACGCAGCAGAAGAGACCTAAGTCTCCCTGTTCCTCCACTGTCAGACAGTATGACAGTAGAAACACACCAATAAAAAAAAAAAAAAAAAGCACTACTTCTCTTTTAATTCTGGGTATAAACTAGAACTATTGGACAGACCTTTTCCTCTTTCACTGACAATGTCAAAGACAAAGATGTCAAATGCCAGTACAAAAACTAATAGGATTATAAAACCATTCTCCACCATCAGAAAAGAAACAGAACTTGAGATAAAAGAAAATAAACCCTTTAAAACTGTAACAATGGGTGACCATAACTACTTTTATATAAACTGACCATATACCATGTCAAAAATGAGGTGTGGAAAAGCAATTTTTTGGTTTTATATGAGTTGAATAGTTCTAGCAGCTTTAGCAAATGCAAGAAGAAAACCTCATGCTAAGTAACACCTAAGGAATTTGATTAGAATTTGGATTGAACATTAAGTACAGTGACCAAGCTGTAACTTGCAAGACTGTAGTACAGAGTGGTCCTAACAAATCGATAAATGTGCATAGATTTTCCCCTTCTTCCATTTTCATTAAATATGTTTCTTAGTCCTGAAGTCAATTTCTGGGGGTTTTTTTCTTTCTAAATAACTCCTCCTGTATGTATGTCCATGTTTCTCCTTCACAAGTGGTATTGCGTTTTGTAGGCCCCATGCTATTTAATCATAAAGAGAGATTAGAAGAAGTTTCCGGTTAAGGTTACCAAATGTTTACCAAAAATGACAGCATGAAAGAGACTGAAAACAATCTTGCTCAACAAAACAGACTAGCAGATGACCACTCAGTGGCAGCAAGGCAAACTTCAGGGACCTTTAAGAGTCAGGAGCAAGCAAGAAGAGGGAAGTAATTTCTGATAGGGATGGTGGAAGAGGTTTCACAGTCTCGTGGTTTTTTGAGAAAATGAAAATCCAGAACCAGAGCCAACACTGGACCTCTCCAGAGATCTGAGCAGAAGTAAATTATGCGGGTACAAAAGGCTATTTCTTTTGACTGCACCAGCAATTTGTTTTTCTGCAACCATGTGCCTTCAACCAAGGACAACTCCACTGGAGGTGAGACCTTTGATAACTTTTGTCTGTTGTAATTCAGGTGGGAGAATAGAACTGTGGTGTGCTGATAGCTCAGAGACTTGCAAAATAGCTTTGTTCTTCATGGCTGCATCCTGCTTAAGCTCTTGAAGGCTGTTAAGAGTACTTGAAAACAATGATTTATGTGAGCCATACAGATATGACCACCTAAAAGAGTGAAGTTCAAGAAACTCCCTCCCAGCTCAGAAAGTAATAGCCCAGTCTGTTTTCTCTTCTCTTCTCTTCTCTTCTCTTCTCTTCTCTTCTCTTCTCTTCTCTTCTCTTCTCTTCTCTTCTC
>WTSP01010724.1:8911-86550 GCA_025331215.1 Actenoides lindsayi | reverse complement strand
AACTAGAGATAGGTCGATTCAGGTTAGATATTAGGAAGAATTTCTTCACCATGAGGGTGGTGAGACACTGGAACAGGTTGTCCAGAGAGGTGGTGGAAGCCTTATCCATGGAATTTTATAAGACCAGGCTGGATGGGGCTCTGAGCAACCTGCTCTAGTGGGAGGTGTCCCTGCGTATGGCAGGGGGGTTGAAACTAGATGATCTTTAAGGTCCCTTCCAACCCTGACAATTCTATGATTCTATGATCAAGCTGAGGGAGACGGTTGCAAGAAAAGCACATAGAGAAAGAGTGATGTGATTTCAAAGAGCATCTGTAGCCAGGAACTAATTCTTCTTTTACTGTCATAGATACATGGAGACCTGAAGAAGGGAGGTGAAGGGTGTGCATGTTGGTGTATAGAAGAGATAGGATAAGAAACAAGGATACTAGCAACAGTGGGATGAGAAATCCAATTGTTATGAAGGCTTTCTTCCTTCCTAAGTTTCTTCCTTCCTATTTCTTGCAAGGTTTTCAGAGACAACCAAGAAATACACAGTTTACTCAGAGCAGAGAAAACCCCAATTCCCAGATATTTGGAAATACAGAATCCAAGCCCATCAGCCAATGGAGGTTTACCAGTGCCACAGAAATAAGTACTGACAGCACTGAGTAGGTATGTAAAAGGAAGAGAAAACCCACAGAGTGACTCACAAAACATGGATCACTGTACTGATCTGCCTTCGGAGAATCACTGAAAATTTGTATCATTCACTTACACCATAATTTATACTTCATGCTACCTACTCTTCTGAGCCAGGTATATAAACCTGCTTTTTGGCTCGCTTAACACTTTACTTTCCTGTGATCTTGAAAGCTCTCCTTCTGACTGATTGACCATAATTCTGTGAAACATGTAAAAAAACACAAAAAGCAAATCCAGTTTTCTTATGCAACAGCTTTGGTGTCTCTCTGGGATGTATGGCCTTGATGATTTTTGTATGGAAACCAGAAAGGGAGTGGAAAAGAATATGGACAAAAAGAGAGGAAAGGCCAGTTGTTCTGAACATCTTTGTTACAATCAAAACCAAGAAGTTAAAGTACTGTGAATGGCACAAAGATTGTCTTTTGGTTTTCATACAAAAGAGTACTCCTCAAAGATTTCCACTTTAATTTTCAAGTAAAAAACCTTTTAATAGAACTGTAATATTTGGAGTTCATCTTCTGCTGAACTTCACAGAGTGCATGTCACACATATTATTTAGGTCAAAAATATAATTTTCATTTGAGCTCTTAGTCTGAATGTTCATATCTGTTTGATTTGATTTGGGGGTTTTGAAGTGAAACAAAAATTGACATTGAAACAGGAGTTATTGCACACTAACAGTACACATTTTTCACAATATTTTTGCCAAACCAAGTTACTGGATCAATTGAAACCAACAACATTGGTCTGGCAACTCGCTATCAATTCAGATTTGATAGGAAAGAGATCAATAGATCTGTAGAAGGTAATAGTACATTTCTAAAGAATATGACCTGTTAACTAACCAGCATTTAAATAATCACTCCTGGGCTCAGTATAGGATTTCCATGGCTTTAAACAGTAGTTTGAGCAAATCCTTATTCATTAGCAGGTCAGATTTGTTAGATATGGCTTATTGATTTCCAAATCAATGAAGGATGGTTTTGAAAATGCAGCAGGGACTATTTATTAAAAGCCTTAGTTTAAACTCACAACAGAGCTAAATAAGATAGCTAAAGATAAAACCACTAGTATATAAAACATCCAGGTCAGTAAGGAAGGACAGCATTTTTGCTAGTACATTATGCTTTTCTGCATCTGGTTATCTTCTTATTACATGAGCAAGAGTCAGAAGAAGTCAGAAGGAACATTTGAGAATATATCTACAGGCACAGCCAAGAATGATTTAAGATTTTTTTAAACTCAAGAGCAAAGAATTAAACCTGTAGAAATCTTACTGAGCCCATGGAAAGAAATAATAAGGTCAAGAAAAATACACTGTGAAACATATGCTTCAGAACAGTTCATCATCACTCAAAAGTAAACATATTTATATTTATTCTTCTTCCTTAAAATTCTTTTTGCCATGTCAGTTCTAGATTAATGCAAAGAGCTTAATTCCATTTTTAAATTAATATGCCATTGTATTCACCTTCTCAGCAATCCAATTTTCTGGCACAAATGTGGAAGTGAATTTCAAGTGAGTATACACAGAAATAGGATTTTCAATTCATCCATGCAAATATTCACCCTGGCAAAACATGCATGGTCATTCAGTCCAGAAATAGAAATTATATCATGTGAGTTTCTGACCAGCTACAACTAAGCAACACAATATAACCTTGGCTGTTTGCATATCAACTACTCATAGAAAATGTTTTATGATTAATGTCTTCAGGCAATAAATATAAAAAAATGGCAAACAGAATCCACTCAATGAAACAAGGAATCCTGACCTGAACACAGCTATTTCAGAGACTACCAAAAAAAAAAAAAATGCAGCTATATAAATTATTGATTTGAAATTATTTCTGTGAGGGAGACAATTTGTTTCTATTTCAGATATAGTGATTCCAAGTGCAAAGTTAATTCTTTCCATTTATCTAAAAAAGAAAAACAAGTCCGCTTTGTCATTACTGACTGCTAGTTTATTTATTAAATTCTAGTGTGTAGCTACAGCATAATAAACTCTAGAGAATCAACAGAGCATGAATTTCTGGACATATATAAATTCTAAATACTATGTCTTTAAGATATATTTTGTCTGTTCTTTTGCATTTGATCTTCACTTCAAAGGAATTTTTATTTTTTTTTGCAAGTGTATATACTGTAACACAATAACATTATGCAATTTTTTCATGAGTTTCTTTAAATTCTACAGTAAGTAGTAAACTACTATGAAGATTGGTTGTATTGCCTTTCATGAAGTCAGACCATACAGACATATTATCAGCAGATTATTTTCTGCTGTTTGACAGTAACAGCCACATTGTGAGATTATTAATTTTTTTGGTTTTATTCAGACATTTGGAATTGTTCATTTCTGTTGCTAATGAGTCAGTGTTCCTAACTCATAAGTGCTTGAAATTTCTTATTTCAGAAAAAATGACAGAATAACATGAAAGATTCTGTCACTTACTGTATTTTTCTGCAACCTCTGTGACATATCTCAGGTAAAGCTAAGAAACAGAATATTTTCTCCCCCATCACTGGGAAGAGTGTCTGTGGTGGATTCAAACAGTTTTAACTCTTAGTATCTGACAGCAGAAGAGAGGCAAACATTGAGTGATGAAAAAAAAAGTATGGGAGGATGAGACAGGCAGGCAGGAAGAACAAATCAGAGATCCACTACCCTCTCTACAGCTAAGGGAGAGGGACTAACAGCCTTAGGGACTTGATAAAGATGTCCAGAGTGCTTGAGAAGGAAGGAGTGCTGGACCCAGCCCAAACCATCTTGCTCTCTACAAACACATCAGGACAGACCCCTAAACTGATTGAACTGGATTTCCTTTTTTAGCAAATAGACTCCAGAAAAAAAAAATGGCCCCTCTCACAGCACTACACTGAAGAGATCTATTTAAGTTCCTCTGTGAATCCTAGCTACAGGATCACAGAGCTTCAGCTTAGTTGCTTATTACTACAAACACTCCTTCTGTGAATATAAAAACAGCTTAACAAACTTCAAATCAACAAAACTGGGACTGCAATGGATAATACCTACTGTCTTCTCTAGGAGTGACACAATAGCAGTGATCTTTTGTGACTGACAGAACATGAATGTTATTTTCCCCAATGTGGCCTAATCTACCCTGTCAGACACACAGGGGGTAAAATAACATCAGTGGGAACCCTTCAGTTAAATCCCTATGAACTATTCTTTAAATATCCCCCTACATGTCGCTTTTTAGAAAGGCAATTGTGCTGCACAACACCACTTTCTGAGGCTCTGACATCTCATTGCCAGAGGAGGAACACAGTTTTAAGATATCAGGACATGCAGGAGTAATGTAGCTCATCCCTTCTAAGTGGAATGTGGTGCAGGTAGAAATTTCTAATGATAAATGGGACACACTAAGGGCAAGAGATCTTACTTTGTCACTGGCATCTTAGCTGCTGCTGAAGTTACTAATGCTGACCTCTATACTCAGAAAAGTTTTCCAGAATCATCAACAGTGTCTAAATTTGGCATCCAGACTGAGGAATAGAATATTTGAGGATTTCAGGACCAGGTTTATTCAATCAGACAGGCCTAGTGGACTTTCTGATGCTCTGCTTTCATTCTTAGGATTTCCTTTAGGAAGGCAAAGGAAGCTTCTGATAGCAAAAATAGATTAAGACACTTGTGGGCTGAGGTATGCTGAAACCTAATTTACCTTTCAACTTTTTAAAACTTTACCTTTGATTTTTTCCTTGCAAACTCACTTCATGATTCTACATGTGTCATGCCTTTTGCTCCAACTAGAGTTACAGCAATCATAACCACTCTAGACTTTCATCCTTTCCCTCAATTCACCTTGTGATATGAATTAAAGAAGTGAAGGGTTAAGAAATTTTAATCCAGATTTAATTTCTTTTTTTTGCCTATAGCATGTGTGGCCAACAAGCTGCTTGCAGTAACATACTGCATTCTTTTCTGTCCACTGTTGCATGCTCTACTCTCGACAGGGAGTCCAGGTGCTGCAAACCCAGACATAGATCTCTTCAACTTTCTACGTCTGTCACTTCTTGGAGGAGCTTTGCTAATCAGTGTTATTCTCTTACAACTCTTCTGCCATGGAGAAAACTTCAAGAAGCTGGTAAGTAATTTCTTCTTCTTTCCAAACCCTAATTATTCCCACAACAACAATTTGTTACTACTTTTCTGTAAGTAGGTTTCCATTAAAGGATATTTAATACCTCATTTTAAAGGGGATACATGGAAACAAATACTTATTTCCCCATTACAACTCTTCTTCCCACACTCTGTCTCCCTTTTTCTATAAGGTAAGGAAACTAACTTAAAAAAAAAAATTAAAAAATATTTTTCAAGCAGTGTTAAGAATATATGAAGTAAATTAAGATTACACAATTTTGCCTTTTTTCTCTACTTATTTGTGGCATTTTTTTCATCAGCTGTTCCTGCAATTCCCATCAGCTTCTCCCATTTGAAGCTCTACATGCTTTTTTCTTTGTAAACATCCTGTGAATATAGACTTTTGTTAGTAGACAGTATTCCCTAAGGGTGGAATTTATCAAGGGCCCTCCCAGGCCCTCTGGAGCTCTTCAGCTTTAAGTGAAGCTAAGTAATACTAGTGGAATGAAAACTGGGAAAGCAAATTTCTTGAAGTGTCTCTAATCCCATTATATACTGCAGAGTATACTCAGGTTAGTACCAAGTAGGATGGCATGGAAATTATCTCTGCTCTTTTATTTAGGCACTGAGTGACAGGTACAAGTTCACCAAGTTCAGCCTCTCTGGACAGCTTAGAGGGGGCAGGGGTAAAAATATTTTCACTTGAAAATGTGAAACATAGTGTGTTGAAATTTGGATACATGCATGCTAACTGTCATAAACAGAAAACATGCAAAAAGGAAAGGACTTAAGGATCCTGTAGGAGACAATTCACTAGCCTGAAACTTTAGCTCACTATGCAATATTTACTTGTGTTATAAACAACTATTCCCTAATAATGAATAAATTGGAGTTTCACTTCATTTGCTTTAGTATTCAGTACTGTTTTGTACTTTGTATTTCACATATTATCTTTGAACTATGTAGACCCAATACAATCCTCTTCAGAGTAAAAGAGAAAATGGGGTACCTGTAAGTAAGAGGCTGAGAAGCTTCTCAGTGAAAAACACCTTGTGTGGTGCTATGATCTGAGCCCAACAGAGCCTGAAAGGACAGCTTATTAAGATATCACCTCTGTTTCCCTCCCTCAGCTGAGAAGCTCATGCTTGAAGACTGAAAACTGTGCAGCTCTTTTCTGCACTGCCTTGCAATGTATATTGCCTGGATGACATCTGAGGAGCAGGGGTGAACAGCAGCTAAGTAATGAGGCAAAGTACTCTCTAGAAATAAGTATTTGAACTGTTGCATGCTCCATTCATCAGCACTACAAACATCTATCCTTTTTAATTCTACTTCCATAGCATTGCAGCTTTTCAGAGGGGAAACACTGTTTTTAGGTGGGGATAGCCCACCTTCTACATATTTCCAAGGAAGTGTAATTATTTTGCTCATCTTCCAGGTTGACAGTCACTGCTTTTTTTTTATTATCCCAAACAGTTTCTGAGATCCCAAATAGGATATTTCTTCAGTGCAAACAATCTCTGCCCTCCAGGCCATCACAGGATTTCTTAGATAAACAGCTCCATATATGTTAATGAAGTTGCTAGGAAGTAGGGTTATAAAACTCAGAACTTCCCCTAGATGCTTTTTTCCATCACAAAAAAAAAAACAAAACAAAACCCAAACCAACAACCCAAAAAACAGGTCAAAACATGCCCCATGGACATAAAGAAAAGCTTATGTTACTAAAGAAAAACTCCATGGTTGCATAAAAACACTGCACATTATTGCACAGGGAAAGTTAAGTCGTGTTAAAGTGGTGGATGCAAAGTAGAGTCTAAAAAAGTGCTGCATCCATAATACCATTTGCAGATGCAGGTTGCTCTCAGGTGCAGCACAATGTAATTCTTCTTATTAATTGCTTAATTTATGCATGACAGAAAACAGCCAATTATGCTTTACATGAACTTTTTCCAAGCCCTGCTCCTGCTTTCCTCTCTCATACAATCAGGTGAGATCTTTCAGTGTGGCTGAACCCTTGTCTAAAAAGGAGGAAGGACGTCACAGTGGTGGTTCAGACTAACAGAGGGTGGTTATAATGTTGAGAACACTTCTAGGAATCTGGAGCATCTAAATTACACTTGCATGTTTTGGTATTCTACCTCAATCTTCTTGTCACATGTGTTCATCCTAACTGCCACCACCAGAAAAGCAAGACAGAGCTGTAACACCTGAGACTTTCCCCTCATCTGGGGTAACCTCTCTTTGTAACCCCCTTTTTTTCTTTTGAAGCAGCAGAAAGCTGCTGGGGGGAGGGATACAAGGACCTAAGCTGCACTCCTTTTTAGGGTTGCTCTATTAAAGTGACAGTTTGTGTTGGAAGACTATTTATGTGTGCCTATACATTAAGGTTGTTAACAGTGTACAGAGTTTTTTTAAAACAAACAAGAGCATCTTTTTCCTCCTACTCATGACTGAATGACATGGTAAACTAAATAGCAGATCTTCCAGTACTATATGCTGAACTACATTGATTTGCAGCTGAAAAGTCTACCATCAGTTGAGAGAGCAGACACTCCCACTGAAAAGATGTAACAGCAAAGTATGTCAGGAAACAGGGAGGAAGGTGGGGGTGGGGCTGTTTGTGAGACATATGTGAACCAAATGCCCAGACAAGCCCAGCCCACACACACAAAAAAAAAAAAACTAGCTGTTTGGGTTTTCTCCTAGAGATTAAGACGTGAAGCTAACCAGGAAAAATTCTCAGCAGATTTTTCCAGGACAGATGGATATAACAGTATTAAAAATAAAATAAAATAAATAAATAAATACATAGGAATAGCTGTCTCATTTTACGCCAGTTGGGATGTCTGCTTATACTACCCCACACTTAGTCTGTTACATACTTTTATAGTTCTTAACATGAAAATGAAACCACTGGGTTTGTTTGGTTTGTTGTTTTTTTTTCTTTTCATCATTTAAGAATGACATTGCAAAAGCCTGAACGAAATCTCATTCCAAATACAAACCCTCTGCAAATTCACTAGTCTGATGATTGTTTGCAAACTTCCCTTTGAGAGGAATAGACCCTCAGTAGCTAGATCAGAAATCCTCTCACTTGGTCACCTTAGCACTTGTTCCTATTTAGGAGCGTGAGGGAAGCACTCAAGGAGTCTGGCTGGCAGGTACCCTGGGGAAGATGATAGTGATTAGCACCAAGGTTTTAAAAGTACTTTTGTGGATGGATGAATCAGACAGAACAGCAGGAGAGTAATGTAAGGAAAGTCCTTGCATTGCATGTATTTAGCCCCAAAAGGACAGCTAAGTGAAGTATAAAAGAAGACCTTATGTGCTCAAACATTTCTGATTTTCAATGGTATGAGTTGTTCTCAGAGAAAATAGTGTCCCGCTTCACAAAGCTGGTTGATAAACAAGAGAAGTCTACTTCAGCTGAATCAGCAAATAGGAATAAGGTAAACGGCAGGAAAAACAAAACCAAACCAAACCTCAGCAATCACACTGCAAAGGTTTTTGTTAGTTTAGCAGATTGCCTATTTTAGTTTTGGTTTTAAAGTTCACAGATAATTTTCTGGTTCATATTAAGAACTAGGAAACAAGTTTCATTGTCAACAAACAGCCACCTCCAACCAGGATGTGACAGCATCTTGAAATGAGACTCACTCTTTGTCCAAAATAAATTTAGCAGAAGGAAGCAATTTTCTTGCATTTTTATCATTATGGACTTTTTGCAGTATACTGACAACAAAGTGGCCATTTATACTTATTCTACCAGTCTGGAATTTAGCTGATGCTTAAATTGTTATTTTTGCTTACACAAGCTCTTGAAATATTGTCTTTGGTGTTTATGGGCCTGATTATCAAAAGAACTAAGCAGATTTTGAAAATCTGGTCACCACATTTTACTTGAAGGAAGAAAGAGATTGATTATGTGACTGCAAATATTCACTTCTTTTTTTTTTTTTAATTGATACCAAACATTCTTCATCACTGGGCACTGTAACTCAGACATTTGGCATCAAACCTCTGACCTCTCTGCCATTTGAAATAAGGAATGAATCTCTTGGCTTCTAACTCTATGTCAACAGTCTTTAGAAAAGGAAGATTTTGTATGTATATGGCATTTATGTCAACTGAAACTCCTAAAATTCTGACACATACCCTTTAGACAATCAAAATTGAGACCCATGTGCAAGTGAGTCACAGCCAACCCTCCTTTCTGAAAATATCCCTGCATACCAAAATCCCACTGAGTCCTCAGGCAGGACTGTGTATGTCTATCAGTAGATAGTGAGTATAGAGTGCTCCTTAGCCACTCCACTTTTCTTCAGCTTCCATGCATGCATATGAAGGTCTATTTTCATTTTGCAACACAATGTACTCTCACTCCACTTCACCAGAACAGTTATTTCTCATTGCAGCTTTGCTCCTCAGTACAAGTTAAGAGAATTCTGTTTTAACACCAACTACAAACTTACCCACCCCAGGAGTGAGTTAGTCTCCTCCATACTGGTGAGGTCACTGGGCTGCATCATCAGGAAATAGCTGCATCATGAGAGGGCTGCTGAGCTGTCTCGATCAACTTTGGAGTGGACCTGGAGGCAGCAGTGATACTAGGACACTGAGAGGACAACAGTACTTGGAGACTATAGAATTGTATTGCAGCAACAAACTTTTCTTGCAAGCAATCAACTTCCAACTGAGATTAATGCTAGAATTGTGAGACAATAACTGAAACATAGAATAAATATACTTTACTTACATGGTGGCATGTAGTGAGAAGAAGCCAGCTTTCCCAAGAGCACAGAATAACATTCAGCTCCATCCTCCAATGACTCTAAAGAGTTCAAAGTTTATCTGATATGAAACATTTGTGATTAAAAGCAGGATGAACTAAGCTCATCTTCAGGTACAAAGGCTGCTATGCTAGGAAATATGGTTGCATGGGGAAGCTATCGTTTATTGGTTATACAAGAAAGCCTAGGGAATGATTCTGAATAAAATAAAATTGAATTAAGGCCTCACAAATATTGCCCAAATAGAAAAAAAATCCCTATATGGTTCAATGGGTAAACAAAGAGTGTTTTTACAGTGGAACATCTCTATTACAATAGGCATATTAGAGTGAACTTTTGCTGTAAGGCCTGTTGGGCATTACAGAAATGAGTAGGCAAGGGCAGTATTGATTACAGAGCAAGTGAGTCTGCTCACAGCATAGATCCTTATGGCCTAAAACTTAAGTAGATTAACAGTAGACTTGGTCTTCTATTTCATACCTTTTACTATGACTGTGGCAGAAGATAGACACACATTGGGCCACGAGAACACTAAAACTTGGCTTTGTTTTGTGAGAAAATATGCTACTGCCCAGCTTCACAAAAATGAACTTTATTCACTGCACCTTTGAGTAGAAAAGGGTCAATAGGTTTACCAGTCACAGAGGAATAGTCAAATAATTAAGAACTCTTAGTATACTGTTGCACCACTCATTTTCCCCTGCAATAATAAAGATGATTCTCACTATAAAGGCTGCTAGCTATACTTAGTGTCAACTGCCAGAACCCTCGAGAGTTTCATCCTGGTATAAATGCCACTAACTAGCAGTTCTTATTTAGAACGGTTTACTGCTTAAGAACTATTTTTATTGAAAAAATATGGCAAATGACACACACATTCATGGGAATACAATACATCCCCCTCCTCATCATAATTCATCAGGGTCAATTACCATTCTTGACATAAAACATGTTATCATCAGTACGATTTTGAAATGTATGCTAACCCATGGGAACACAGTAAATCATTTCTTAAAGAAGTAATACAGCATATTGTTTGTATGGTACAAACCTTTTCATGGAATTATAACCTAGTTCATTTGTATTTTAACACAGTATTTGTGTTAATCCATAATCCTGGAGTATGACATTCTGTGTCATGTATTAAATATTTACTTTTGACTTATTGGGCTCTCAATCTAATATAAAATACCTTTTGGGTCCACTTATCCTCTAATATAAAACAATATTATTTGCTAGGGAAAAGCATTCCATATTCCTAGGAGGATCTTAACAGCTGCCTGGCTTAAACCCAAAATCAAAATGAAGAAGAAATAAAATTTTTATTTTTTTTTCAGTGATCATTTTATTTCTGAGAGGGATAGTATCACAGGGTGCATCATCTAGTATGGCAAACAATGTTCTTGTATTGATTTACACACAGAATCTCAGCAGCATGACTCACTATTTTTCACATTATGCAAGAAAGTAACTATAGCCTTCATTTGACAACTAAATCACTAATTTTCCCATACCATCTCAGCATGAAGAAACTTTCATTCCAAACTATTTCAAAGTTGTCAAGGAATGATCTAACTACAAAGGAATATTTGAAAATGATTTCAACAAATAATGGAAAGATTTTTATTAATTAAGACAATTCTTTCCCTAATAATTTTTCCTACCTCTCTGGTGTGACAGGTAGGCTTGGACTACATCTGCAGACATAAGGCAAGCAGACCATATTTCTATAAATATTACAGTGCTTGTTTTAATAAAACTATAGAGCCAGCTAAACATGCTTACATACACATTAGTGAAAGACTAGCAGAACTGATTACTTCGTCCTGCCAGGCACTTAAAAAAATTATGGCTAATGATTTTGAACTTAGCATTTGAATGAACCTGAAACTTCAAAAGACAATGAAGAGATGACAAAGGAAAGTTTGTGGTGGGCTGTCTTTTCCAAACTTTTTCATCCCCATCTTGCTCCGCCTTTTTGGCACAATGCAACAGTCAAACAGAATTATGAAAAGCAGAGAAAGTGATTCTGACTTACAAGACCACTGTCATCAGAGACTGATTTTTTCATCTTTTGGCCACAAGAAAGAGAATAACCTCTTCTATAATTCATAAGAATAGAAGAGCAGTCTGCTGGGTGAAAGGTTGATCCAGCTCAGTATCTTGTGTTTGTGAATGGCCAAGTGATACATCTGCTTTCTTGAACTTCCTATTCCTCCCTGGTACCCTTACAAACCCACTCTGGTTACCTCTTTCCCCCCCCATAAAGAGCTCTCAGTCGTTTTACAGGACTTGTGTCATGCCTTTGGTCACCTTAACCTGAAACATACAAATCTCTTTTATTATTTTATCTTTCTTGAGATGATGGGACCAGAACTATACAGCCTATGTGAGATGCTGTCACATCATGAATTTTTACATAGGATTGTCTTTGACTGTGTTTTCCATTTTTTACTTTATATTTTTGAATCTCTTTCTGCTACTGAGTAATGAGCTGAAGTTTCTGAGGGGCTAACACTGAAATACTTTTCGGAGTGATAAAGGCTATTTTCATACCTATAATTCCTGCTTGCATAATTTGATATTTATTTATATTTAAGTTTATTTTTTATAATTTTATTTTAATGTTTCACTTTTATTTATTGTCTTGTACATTTCTTTTTTCTTTTCATCTTTCTGAATGCCTCTTGCCACATCTTTACAGAAGTATTGAACATTATGAGATGTCTGTCATCACAGTGTATCTTTCTAGATCTTTCATTAATCTTTATCTGTGCATAACTCCTCACACAGATTGCTGTGGCACACACCAGTGACCTGCAATGGGAAAACATTGTTATTTTATTGTATATTTTTTTTGTTTCCAGTCTTTAACCCAATACAGAACTTTTTGAGGACCCTTCATCTTATACCATGTCAGATTGTTTCTTTGAGAACCTTTGGTGAAAAGGTTTCATTGTTTGGAAACCTAAATAAATTATATAGTGCCCAGGTGGCCAAGAAAGCCAGTGGAATCCTGGTTTGTGTTAGAAATAGTGTGGCCAGCAGGACCAGGGAGGTGATTGAGACAGCAATGTGCCTTTGTGGCCAAGAAGTCCAATGGCATCCTGGGGTGTATTAGAAGGGGTATGGTTAGTAGGTCAAGAGAAGTTCTCATCCTCTTCTACTCTGCCCTGATGAGGCCACATCTGGAATATTGCATTCAGTTCTGGGGCCCTCAGTTCAAGAAGGACAGGGAACTGCTCAAAAGAGTGCAGCACAAAGATGATTAAGGGAGTGGAACATCTCCCTTATAAATATGTAAAGGGTGAGTGTCAGAAGGATGGATCCTGGCTCTTCTCAGTGACCTCCAGTGATAGGGCAAGGGGCAATGGGTGCAAGCTGGAACATAGGAGGTTCCATGTAAACATAAGAAGAAACTTTTTCACAGTGAGAGTGACAGAACACTGGAACAGGCTGCCCAGGGAGGTTATGGAGGCTCCTTCTCTGGAGACATTCAAAACCATCTGGATGCATTCCTGTGTGATGTAATATAGGTGATCCTGTTCTGGCAGGGGGATTGGACTAGGTAATCTTTCAAGGTCCCTTCCAACCACTAACATTCTGTGATTCTGTGACTGTACCTCTGTACTCAGCACTGGTGAGGCTACACCTCGAGCACTGTGTTCAGTTTTGGTCACTTCACTACCAGAAAGACTGAGGTGCTGGAGCGAGTCCAGAGAAGAGCAACTAAGATGGTGAAAGACCAGGTGAACAGGTTTTATGAGGAGTGGCTGGGGGAACTGGGGCTATTTAGTCTGAAGAAAAGGAGGCTGAATGGAGACCTTATCGCTCTCTACAACTACCTGAAAGGATGTTGTAGAGGGGTAGGTGTTGGTCTCTTCTCACAAGTAACTAGTGACAGAACATGAGAGAATGGCCTCAAGCTGCACCAGGGGTGGTTTAAACTGGAGATTAGGAAAAAAATTTTCATTGAAAGGGTTGTCAGGCATTGGAACAGGCTGTCCAGGGAGGTGGTTGAGTCACCACCCTTGGATGTGTTTAAAAGTCGTATAGATATTGTGCTTGGGGATATGGCGGACTTGTCAGAGTAGGGTTGGACTCCATGATCATAAAGGTCTTTTCCAACCTTGATAATTCTATCATTCAATGATTCTGTATCAACTGAATATTCTTTCATTTTCATGCTTGGAGATTCCTGAGATATCGGCTAGGACAATCTTTTGTTCTCATGATTGTTTCTGTTAATTCCTTCAAGGAACTACTGGTTTTGTGAGGAATGGTCACTGTTCACAACAGCAATGTCAACTGTCCCTTGATAAAACTACATTTATCCTTTTTCAGGGAATTCTGTTCTTCAGTATAGTTTTATCTGTCTGCCTAATATGAACATCAGGCTTAAAAGCTTTTTCACTAATGTGTTAGACAGCACTTTATTTTTCATTCATTTAATTCTTAAGGTCTTTTAGAATCCTTGTGTAAGTAATACCAGGTCCTAATGATATCTGACAGTTTATTTTGTCCAGTTTGTTCTATAATATCTTGTGTTGACTCTTCATTTTGAGACAGAACACCCAGTATTTCTCCCATAAAGACTGTGGAATGGAAGCCTTCCTAAGATTACTCATGGTGCATACAGAGACAAAATAAAATAATTTAGTTTTTCTGGTACAGTCTCATCTTCCTTGAGTGTTTCTTTATTCCAATAGATGAGGCCCTACAGATTCTCTGGCGGGTTTCATACTACTGACATGTCTGAAAAAGGATTTATTGTTAGCTTGTGTGCATTTTCCAAGTGTTTTCTAAAAATGTTAACTAATTTGAATTGCATCAATGTTTTTACATTTTGCATACCAGAGTTTGTGTGAGTTTTTACTTTTTGTTATATTTTGTTTGTTGTTGTTGTTTTTTTTCATTTGAACACAGCCTTTTAATAGGCAATGTCTTTTGCAAGCCACTAGTGTCATATCTTCAAAATTTTTCCATCATCTGTAAATATTTTTTCCTTGTAACTACTCCTTTTAATTTATTTCCACTAAGAGCCCTCATTTTCAATCTTTTTTTTTTTTTTTTATAACTAAGCATTACTGCAATTAATTTATTGGCCTCATGTGTGTTGTATCTGTGGACATACCATGTTATGTCATAGTTCTGATACATCATGCAGCATGTAGTCATTATGTAGCCCTTTAACCTTTATTTTATCACCTCCGATTGGACTTACTGTTTAGTGGAAAAAAGACCTCCCTACAAACAACCCATAGAAATAGAAACCTGTCTAAATGAAAATGGAAATCCATATATTATTTTACTGTAGTCACAAGGAATTTGAACAGCTATATATCCTAACACAAAACAGTCTTCATCTACATTACAATTATCTTCTCTATGTGTGATCTCAGTTGCCTAATTAGGAGAAGAAATTTTGAAAGGTTGTGGATAGAAGGAGTCACTGAGCTTCCTTGTCATCATAACTGAGAAATGATATCTGGGAAACAGCAGTTTTCTCAGAAGAGCAGGCAGGGAGGTGCAGAGCTAGGGCAGCTCCCTGAAATATGAAAAAGAGAAAGGGTGATGTAGAGAAAGATCCATCAACAAGCTCTGAAAAGGATATTCAGTCAATCAGATCTCCAAAAAACATTTCTGTTAGAAAAATAGGATTCATATTAGCATAGGGCAAGGAAGGCAACACAGTGACAAACCTGAGACGTGGGTACTCATGTCAACAGGAAACCCCTGGCACTTGGAAGATTGAAAAGGAAAAGCAAAAGTATTTCCAACTCTGCTTTGGGAGATCAGGACAGCTTCAGGACCTGCCATGTGGAAAAAGCATGAATGCTTCATACAAACAGATAGCCTGACATATGCTTTTTATATATAACATATGGTATGTGTGTGGACTGTAATTAAAGGGAACCACTCTTATGAGTCAATATATGATCTCACATAAGTTCAATATGTAAAACATATGCTATTTAGGTATATATAGCGCTTGCATATAACTAACATGCATTTTTGTGATGTATCATGGGCAAGAATAATAGGAGACATTTGGAGAACTGTGGATGCAAGAGGAAGGGAATTTTCGGACAAGAGAAGACAATTTCCTGAAAAAGTATGCAATAGTGAGAATGATCGCAAAGGCAGAAAGAAAAATCAGAGATATGGCTTAAAACCACAGGGTGAGAGGAAGAAGAGAAAAAGGGGTACTCCTGTTTCCTAGTTTGGAGTACAAAAAGCCTCTGGTGACAAAAAGGCAGCTTACAGAAGAATTTGCTGTGACAGATGGAAGAGAGGAAGCATAAAGTAAATTAAAAAAAAAATATGAGCACAGGAAAATAAATAAAAAACACTCAAGTAGCAGAAAACAACAAAAAAGAAAGAAAATACAGTGGGAATAAAAGAAAAATAAACATTAAAAACAAGGAAGTAAAAGCAAATTAATTACTAAAAAAATCTACAATAAGAAAGAAACATGAAGTACAGAAAAAGAAACAAAAAAAAATTGATTATTTTATTGATAGCCATTAAATATATTAATACAGCTTGAAAAATGAAGTATCATTTTCTGTGTATTAACAAAGTAATATTAGACATTTTTCCTCAGCCTTTGTCACATCATGCCTCCTCCGGATGTTGAGATTATACATCATTAGGATCCATTCGGATGAAAGGCACTATGTAAATTTAAACTTATTAGCATAATAATTGTGACATTTTCACAAATGCATCATGATTCACTCTAATTTATTTGTTATTTGAAATGATTTGCCAACTAATTTCTATAATTCCTGGTCTGCAGCTCATCCATAGTTCATTGTGAAGAACTGAAATTCATAATCCAATCTACTTTGGTTGAAGAAAAAATCACATGGTGATTTTTTTTGTTTGCTGATTGGAGGGCTGTGACTCTCAGATTATGCATTTTTGTCCATATATAGAATCATAGAATGTTTTGGGTTGGAAAGGACTTCTAAAGGTCATCTAGTCCAACCCCCAAATATCTCCTTGATTACCAATTTAAAATCTGTTTGTAGCTAGCAATCTATAATTTTCATATAAACCCCTGTTGCTTTAGAAAACATTCTTGACAAGAAACTTATTTGTAAAAGTGGATTTTGATGGAAAGTGAATAAAATACTTGTATCTACAAAATCAATGAAATTAATTTAAAATTGCAAAAGTATGTTCACAGTATGTTTCTCCTAGCATTTGCCAGTTCTGGAAATAATCATGGCCTAGGTTACACCCAGAAACATGTGTGTACACCATATTTAAGCCAGATTTTAAATTCTCACTAATTTATGTGTGAAAAATGGAGTTGCTAACACTTCTAATAGGCTTGTTTTACAAAAGAGCAACATACTATTGTTCTCCTAAAGGTAATAAATCGATAGGCCCTAGAACATCAGCAGTAAATGCATTTATAGTTGTGATTGTGAGTCTTTTTCTAAAATGTTTAATTGTTTGGATAAATTCAAGGCTTGGTACAAGAGACGACTCGTTAAACCTACTGGATTCTCAGTATTCCCCAAGCAATTTCTTTATTCTTATAGAAAGGTTGTGTCAAATGCTGGGATGAAAACATTACTCATTATTTCATCTCGATTAGAAATATTGTGCACATTTAAATTTCTATTGAAGAACTTTTCTTATATCATACAGATCTTAATTTGAACCTATAATCATTCTTTAGCTCCGATAATGGCTAATCTCCAGTATACATGGCTCTCTGCCATGTCAACTTATGTTTCACCTAGAGAGAGATGAATCACAGCATGGATATAGTAAAATGCATTCAGATACAGACTTAGCTGAGATTTCTTAATTACTTTCATGTCATGAATAATAATTCATGTGCTGTACATCACATGTCAACATTTTGGTCCCCATAGACATGGTCTGTTCATTTGAAGATACAGGTTCTTTTGCTACACTTTCTTAATATTTTCTGTCAACGATTGCAGTTTTTGTTAGGCAGGGAGATTTTGTATAGTGAAAGATCTGAGATACCCAGATTTTGCTGAAAATTTTCATTTAAACTGAAGCTGTCAGTAACCTTTAACAATTGCTTAATTACACAAAATATCCACTTACTACTTTTATGTTTGCTGTCAATATCCATCCCTCCAAAACCGTAGGATAAAGAGGCAGGCCTTCTTGCAAGTAGAATCCTGTGCTTTCCAAAGGTGGATCATGATAGGTTTAAGTTTGCCTCAAAAATAATGAAGACAGGATAATTTCTAATTCCATTATTGCATTTCATGTTAACCTGATGCTTGTAAGAAGTGATAAAATAACTGCCTATAGGAATTAGTTACTGCTTTCATCAGCTGTGCAGTTAGATCAGCAGCAAGAGGACATTCTAACACTTTCCCTGAGAAATGTCTCAATCCTCATTTTGAAGATCAACAAGAAAAATAATTTGTGTGCTCTTGTGTTTCTCTGTTAGATTCCTAATGAGTGGTAACTGTCATGATTTTATGTAGGTTACACTCTATGAGCTTGGATGCACAGTCAGTAAATCCAGATGTGTAAGATAATGTTCACATTCATGAGTAGGGGTTCTAGACAGCCCTGCTATAGAAGTTCAGAGTATTTCTGTATTGCCTGTCTGTTCTGTAGCACATATACACATTTTTCCACTGTTCCCCGCACATTAGGCAATTATATTCCACTGGAAGGATAATCAATTAACTAAGCAAGTAAACTCATGCAAAATACAGTGTATACTGGACGTTCAATAACAAAATGATTAAAATAAGAAAGGATTAAAGCTGTGTATGTAATTATATTCTGTTTAAATCAATGTTATTAATTCTCACTGAAAATGGGAGTCATGGTGAGACATCTTAAACAACAACTACTTAATTTGTGAAGAGAGTAGGACTGGACTCTGAAGTATATGAAAAATAACTTTTTTTTTTCCTGACAAAAATCTTATACAGCTTTTAGCTCTAATTGTATTCTTCTAGGAGTATAAATTGAACAGTTTGAGATGCTTAGAAGTTCTCCATAGAACATTAATAAACTTCAGTTAGATTTCAAGAAAATCAGGCTCTGTTTTGAGTAAACCTGATTCAAGTTATGAAAATAACTATTCAAATTGTATAGCTAAATATTATTCTAGGCACTAAATATTACAAAAATCACTGTTGCCAGTTTGATTCCATTTTAAGAACCTGGTACTCTTCAATTTTACATTGAAGTAAAACTCCGTGGGTGAAACAAAACCAAAAATAAAATTATTGATGTGAAGGCAATCTGTTGAATCTCACAGAGCCCTATTAGCATCTCTGAAATCAAACATGATATGCCGAAAGAAGAGGAAGAAGAAACAGCACAGTTGTAGTTTACTACTACAGAAGTTTTGTCTTACTGTTTTCCTTTCAAAGCTAACACTTGTTTTAAGATTTAATTGGCTAGTTAAAAAAAAAAAAAAGTCAGACATCTATTATAGAACTCAACATGGTACTTAAACTTATGTGTTTAGACCTTCACATCTGTTCCTAAGTCCCCACACACTCTCAGATGCAAAGAGAATTTAAAATCCAGTGGAAAACTTTGAGTGTCAGCTCATGTGACTAATTCAAAACACATTCAAAATAGATAAAGAGTGAGCAGAGCTAAGAATCTAAATACACTCTAAACAGCACAAAGAAAATATGTGGGCAACTTCCACTTGTGGTGGACAACACTATTTTCAAAGACTATGATTACTATACAGTAAATTATTTGTTAAATTACAAACTAATCAGGTTTTATGTAAAAGAAACTGGCAAATACAACCTTAAATACCATTTTACAAAGGAGGCATCGAAGTACAGAACAGAGTTATTACTCTCGTTTGAACCAGTATACTTTCTTGTGCACAATGTGCATTTTCTTAAACGGTTGTGTAAAATATTATAATGAATCTACTAAAGAAATAGAATATAATATTTATTCACTATAAGAAAGTGACATCAGATCACTGACTATATGGTTGAATGGAGTGAAAAAAAAAATCTTTGCAACTTATAAAATTCTCCATATAAGTGAGTAGTGGACTTTTTTTTTTCCCTACTCTAGCACCCTGAATACATTTTTTTGCTACTAGGACAAGGAAAAGACTTCTGAAAGATCAATGTCGCAGCATGGTCCTATCCATTTTTCGGCCACAGTATTCCTGAGACTCCCTGACTACAAAGGTTTAGAGGTCAGATGGAATAGTTTGTATAATGAGATTTGCTATTCAGTTGAGTATCATCTCAGCCACATAATGATGGACAGTCCAACAAATAGTTCAGTATTTTTGCAAGACACTCTAAGTACCAAATTACAGGACTGAGAGTATTAGCCACTTGAATGAGCCAATTGGCTGAACATTGTTAAGTGCTCTTTAATAAGCGCTCTCTTTATTCTTTTGGTGTGAAAACCTGGGCTATAAAGCTGATAGGCTTTGTAGGTGGGAGCAGGCAATTAAATTCTTTTTCACAAATGCAAACCCCAGTAAACCAAAAATAGTCTTCAGTGGGGCATTTTGTTTATTGAATTTTATTTTTGTTGCTTTGAACTTTAACTTTGGTGTTAAATTGTTTTCTTCTGCTTTTATTGGTGTGATTTGAATGCATATCTCCTACACGTATCTAATACAATATACTTCATGTTGCACTGTGCCTTTCTGTTCTTTTAGGAAAAATTTTTATTCAGGCTCTTGGGTTTTTCTAGGTTCCATGAAATTCCAGTGCTCCTAAAAGGCTAGCTAATTGCACTAAGAGGAAGCACACTTCTACTTTGAGGCATTAGGCACCACCATCTTATGGGATTACCCCTGCAACTGCTGCACTAGCTTACAACATTTCCAGGTGGGGCCTATTTCTTTGCAGAGCTCCCCAAACACAGGCAATTTGGTCAATGCCTTTGATCCCAACAAATGTCTACCAGGACTGAGAAAATTTTGTAGACATATTTCGGCCAATCAAGGCTCATCCCAGGCACAAAATGAATCCACTCAAATTTATGCAGCTGCCATGAAGATACCTGCATCTGAGCTACTCATATTGGGTTCTCTCTATAATTAACAGAGAGGGTAAAATCTCTCTGAGATTTGTCAGATCTACCTGAAGCATTCGCATTAGGGTAAGTTAAACCTTATGCTGGAAATGCCTAAGAGGCATAAAAGAGAAAGAAGTTTGAGCAGAATGGAAGAAACTTATCCAAAGAAGGGCAACAGTGCTGGTGAGAGGTCTAGACCATAAGTCTTACAAGGAGCTGCTAAGGAAAATGGGGTTATTTAGCCTGGAAAAAAGGAGGTTCGGGAGGAGACCATATCGCTGTCAACAACTACCTGAAAGGAGGTTGTAGCGAGGTAGAGGTAGGTCTCTTCAAGTAAAAAGTAACAGGACAAGAAGAAATGGCCTCAAGTTACACCAGAGGATGTTTAAATTGGATATTAGGAAAAATTTCTTCACTGAAAGGGTTGTAAAACAATGGAACAGACTGCCCACGGAAGTGTTGGAGGCTGTACCATCCCTGGAAGTCTTTAAAAGCTGTGTAGATGCTTAGGGAAATGGTTTAATGGTGATGTGGTAGTGCTGGGTTAACAGTTGGTTTTGATGATCTTAAAGGTCTTTTCTAACCATAACCATTCTATGATTCTAAGTATAGGGAAAGGTTTTTTCTGGCAGACAGAGACATTACAACTGTCAGCATGTGAGAAAGTGGGAAACTGGTAACAACGGAAGGAAATGTAAAAAGAAAGAATGAAATCTACTATTCAAAGGATGCTAGTCAAAATATATGAAGGTATGCACTGTACAAATGACCCAAAATATTCAAGTATTGTAAGAAAACTGATATATTCCCATGTTTTGTCTAATTATTTTTTGTTCTGAATTTTTCTTTTCACTAACTAAAATGCAGGTGGCTCTACAAAGCTAGTAGGTCTGTTTTCACCATCAAATGTCACAGAAGCAATGAGCTGTAAGCCAGAGCCGTGACAGGGTGAATCTTCAGGGAAGTTTTCTGGGAAACTTTTAGGCATCAACTATTCTTGGAGAGCTGAAGCTCTGAATTCCCATTTCTGTAAGCTGGGAAAACAGTCTTTGCCTAGAAACTGTGCAAAAGAAGCCATGAAAAGCACTGATCGTGGAATGTCCTCATAAGAGAAAGACATATGAACCCAGAAAAGAATGTTAGAATCCAGTGCCTAAAATTACCAAGTATTTAACTGAAGTGCTTGGCCAGAATTTATCTTGCAGAGTGTTTGATCTTGTGCCAAAGTAACCCTTATTCTCCTACAAGTGCCCCTTCACAAATTTAAGTTTGCAGAAGAGGATTTAGATAACAGCAGTAGAGCATTTAAAAAATAAAACAACATGATCTGCTAATCAAAATTTCCCATTTCACTAACAGTGCCATTGTGTTCCTCTGTCTTGAAACATTTGTTCTTGTTTTAATAGGCCAGAGCTCAAACATAATGACCCTCCCTTCTCTCCCAAGAGAGAATTCTGTGGAGTGGAACAAAGTATTTAGCTGTCTTTGGGGAAAAAAAAAATAGGTAAAGGAAAGGAAACTAAGAAAGGAGTTTGTACCTCAAGGAAACAGCAATTGTGAGCATAATTAAAGTCTGGAATTTACAGTTTTCCCTAGGAAGTAAGAGAAATCTCATTATTTTAATAATCTGAATTGGGCAATATGCTGAAGGTAATAATCTCGTCACAGCAGAAAAATGGACAAAATGGCCTTATACTGTTGTTAATATCTAATTTACATGACACAAAGAGCCAGATGCTTGGCCAACGTGAATTTGCATGGTTCTATTGAACTCAATGGACCCTTGAAGATCTACAGTCAAAGAAGTGTCCTCATACATAGAGCAATTGGGGGATTTATTAATTATGGAACATATGTTTACATCTCCACTTGAATAGAATACCACCCTATTTCATTTGCAGCTCTTGAGCTTTTCAGTGTAAAGATGTTTGAAGTTCTCCTTAATTAAATTCTGAAGTTCTTAATTTTTTTCAGAAATACTAATTCACTTCTTGAATTCTCAGTCTATAATGAATCAGAATATGTGCTTTTGACAGACCGTAACTGCATGATTACTTATGTAAGTAAGTACTCAGGATCTTAAGTCTTGTGTCAAAATATACAAAATGCAAGTGCTAGATTAAGAACATATGCGAATACCATCACAGGAGCTGATCACACATTTTCCTTTCAACACTTCTTTTTGTCTGTATTTAGCATTTAGCAATAGTAACATATATTAAATGATTCTGAGCCTTTGCAGGTGCAATTAAGTGAATAAACACAAAAAGAATAGAGAACATTTGCCTATCCAGCAACAACATAATTATTTACCTTTCAGATATGGAGCAAACATATATTTATGTTGATCAGTACACTTGAGTTTTTTTTCTAATGTTGCAAGGTTAGCAAACAACCATAAAAACAATCTTAGTCAAATTCTTAGCTAATGTGTAATTTTTACAAACTGAGACGAAAAAACCCCCAACCATTTAATAGAACAACATCTTCAGAGGAGTTTAGCAAAAAGATTTAAAAAAAAAATAAAATGAAATTTTAGACAGGGGAAAAGAAGGTGTGTGTCTGAAGGCAGATTGTTGTTTCAGGCAGAATCCTATAGGAAGTTAAAGGGATTCAATTAACTGTGATATTATAGAAAGAGTAAGGTGGAGTATAGAGGTACAGAGCTGCATTTAGCACCTCTAAGAGCCCAGCTATTGTGTGTCTCAAACCTTGTGTGGTGGTAAGATCTGGAAATACCTATCTGAAGGGGAGAAGTATTAATTGCTCCCAATGGTCTCTGTGCTCCCCCTTTGGCTCCTTGCAGATATGCTTTAACAAAAGGAAGAGATAATTTCTGCATAGGTGAGACTCTTCTTTAGTTAAATGATCCTGCTGACTGCACGATGGGGGGGAGAACGGATTACAGGCGCCACACTACTTCTAGCTCATGGGGCTCATGTAAACCAACACCACTTCCTGTGGTAATTGGGAAATGCCACCCAGATATCTCAAGGGTATAAAGGGACAGAAAAATATTGATTGGTGTGCACCCACCACTGAAGAACTGAAGACTTGGACTGAGGCAGTGAGACATCACTAGATCCACTGGTGGTGATAACCTTTTCTCTTTCTCTTTCTCTTTCTTACTTTCTCACTCCCCCTATCTTTTCCTCTTTTCTAATAACTCTTTCTTCCTTTTCCTCAAAATTTAATCACACTGTAAAATAACTGCCTACGAAAATAACACCTTTATCCATACCACTTGTTGATTGTTTCATTAGGGAGAATTAATAAATTGGTTTTTGTTATTGTTCCTCGAAGTCATTGTCATGACTGCTGCCCTGGACGCCCTGCCGTGTAGGGACAGCCTCTTCCAGGGGATCACAAAGATTCACCTCCCTTGTTGTCCACTGAGTGGGATGAGACAGTACCAAAGCAGAAGCATTACTTAAAAGGCAAGGAAGTAACCCTCATATAATTCAACACACCTTAATATTTAATTTTAAAGCCCAAATATTAATAGTTCTTACCACTCCCTTATCTGAACAAAAAAATAATTGCAACTGTAAATAGTTATGAGCTGATCATTAAGGCTGAACACTTCTTCATGTTTTCTCAAAAGAATCAAAGATTAGTCACATTTTCCTCCCTTCAGGCAGTGCTTTTCTTTACTGGGAATGAGCCTTTGGCTAGCAGATGCTACTCTTAAGTCTCTGGCTTCACCGATTCTCTGTCTCTGAGCTATCTGATCTTCCAAAGCTTGTCCTGCTGAAAAGCTGAACTAGCCTCCAAACCTTTAAAACAAGCACATGCCAGCACAGTGCAAAGGCTGAGTTGATTAATGCTTGTAAGAGCTTGCAAACATTAAATATTTACATTCAGTAAAATACATACAGAGCTATCTGGGCCTTAGAAGCCAAAAGGTCCTTCAACCTCCCACTTGCTTGGATGGTTGTTATAACATACCTCCAAGGCCTAATTTTGCAAGGCTGCCCATGCAAACTGGTGACACTACTGAGCAGAGTTTGTGTGGACAAGTGTTCTCATCTTGGAACCAAGTAATTTATGGTTCCAGGAGAAGGGATGAGGAAAAGGGATGCTATGCTTGAGTTGCTGATCGACATCATCACTTTCTAATTCCTTTCACTGTGCAATTTATTTTCCTACATGATTTATTTGATTGATTTCAGGTATTTTCTTTCAAATTTGTTCAATAAAATTATTTTTGACACTGTGTTATCCTTGACTTTTAGCCACTCAAGAGCAAGCTTTTTCAACAGTGTTTTTTTTTGTTGTTTTGGGGTTTTGTTTTGGGTTTTTGTTAGTTTTTTTGGGGGGGGGGTGTTTGCATTTTTTTTGTTGGTTTGCATAAAGTATCACCAATGTTACGGGAAATGGACTATGACTCTGCAGCTAAATCCATCCTCATATGATCGTGACTTATGTCAAAGGCTTCTTAAAATGAAAAGCATTAAAATTTGCTTTGACACTGAAAAAATTCTCAACCATTTTCTTCCCCTTTACAGGATGTTTCTTGGCCTCATTTTCAGGTCAAAAAGGACTGGAAAAAAAAAAAAAAGGACTTAAAACCGCAGATATAAAATAATTATAAATGCATATATTTCAAATCTTACATCACTTTCCCACAGCAGAAAAACTGCAGAGTACATCTCTATATGATAGGTATCATTCATGTTGCTCAAAGCAGATCTAGAATTTGCTTGTATAATACGATGGTGGCAGCGGAACTTCATTAAGGCAAAGTTTATGGGTGTGATTAATTAGACTCAGGCATCAAATTGATCCCACAATGATTGCCTACCCATGTGGCATGTACCACACGGCTAGTATGGGAAATGGGGAGCTTTGTACTGCAGCTGGAACAGTGCATGACTAGGATGCTAATTGTCCAGAAACTTATTTCCCCTTTTTATCTCTTTGCTCAAGTCAACCACAACTAGGAAACAGTTCTAACAATACATGAGGCCAAATGGGGGACCTAGGGACTGACAGATACACCCTTCAGTAACTGAACATCATTGCTGCTTGTACCATTTGGCCACGTATTTGTTTGAAGTGATTGCTCGTCCTTGCTTCTCTATATAGATAGTCCTGTTGAGACCAAAGGCTTGAGTTATGCTGTGGAGTTTGGGAATGCTCTGTTGTGGGTGAAAGGAGGTGAATATCAGCCCACTCTTCTTTCTTATCACAAACCTAGGTTTCCACACACAGACACCCAAGTCCAAGCAGGAAGGAAGCTGTGGTACACTTTAGTGCATCCAGGCGGTAGCAGAAGGAGTACAAATTCCAGCACGACATGGAATACTATCACACAATATAAACACACCTGACTTACAACTTTGCAAATGGATTAAATTAGTCTGTTAAGCAGAATAAAGAAGCCTTAAAAGAATATGATGTGGAACTAGTATTGTGCTCCAAAATCCTGCTTTTCAAAGCTGTTCCCTTTGTGTCATATACTTGCACTTTTCATTCCTTAAAACACAACTTCATCAGTCAAACTGTAAAGGAACGTGACAGTCATGCATGGACATGCATCCAGCTCCAGTTGTGCTGAAATGGACTGCTTGTGGTTGATCATGGTGAAAAAAATGGGCTATCTGCTCTCCCTGTAGCACATAGTTTCTTGCTCAAACACATCAAAAAAAACTGAGAGCTGACACTGAGCAAAGCATCCATGCTTTTCTATTTTAAACATCAGTGGAATATCATAACTCAAAATAGGAGGT
The DNA here is from genome assembly GCA_025331215.1 of Actenoides lindsayi. Taxonomy (NCBI): domain Eukaryota; kingdom Metazoa; phylum Chordata; class Aves; order Coraciiformes; family Alcedinidae; genus Actenoides; species Actenoides lindsayi. The sequence goes on along the minus strand of WTSP01010724.1, from coordinate 60,193 downwards.
GACCTGAAAAGTTCAGTAACTTTCTCAGTCCTTCAAAGTTAAGATATCACACTTCAAGAACTTGATACAATTCTCTTAAAGATCATAAGTCAGAAAACTTGAAAGCAGGTCCCCCACCCTGAGTGACTACTTTCCAACTGAAGAAATCTTTTTCTATGAGATTCTTTGAGTTGGAGATCTGTTTCTGAACTATATATAGGGATCACATCCCACTGCAATATTTGGAATCACATGTGGAAACCATCTGAAACAGCTGTCTCAGATTTTAAAGCCAGGCTATTAATATTTTTTAAGTGCCCATCAACATATAGGCATTCATCCCCTTCACAAATCTGTATCTTCAGAGCTCTGTAATACAAGAAAAAACAAATATTCTATAAAACATCCTGGCATGGAGCTTTATTTTCTAAGACCATATTATGCACAACCTTAAGCATGTCTGCACAGGCAAATTGCCTATTACAACTTCAGTAGAATACGCTCTTCTTATAAGCTCTACTAGAAAATCTATTCAGTGAATGTTGCACTCCAGAATAAAAGTGATTTAATATCAAAATAATTATTCCACAGAGATTTATTTTGCCATTGGTAAACTGGACAATTTCCTGTTTCCCATTTTTCTGTTTCAACAGTACCTACCTGGAAGTCTTAATCATGTACTAAAAATAGAAAAAAACCAGCCAAATATTCTCTGTGTTCCCATCATACTTTTGTTAAAATGAACATTATTTATTTGTTCAAATATGGTCCAGTTTGTGTGATAGTATTAATTATTTCTACACTGAAATATATCTTGCAATTTAACAATCTATTACCATACATCTGTAGCAAATATTGCAGATTAATTTGTTGGAAGGATTTTGTTCACAACATTGTTACACTTTCTAAAAAAGCGGAACTACCTTTTACATTCTGGCTTCAATAAAATTACTTCTTATGCATATATAAGAGAGTTTATTCAGAAAAATGGAGAGTCGTTAAGTTGCTCCAGTCAGACAGGATAATATTTGTTTCACTTTAAAGGCTTTATTTACTGAAGACACCACGTATTGTAAGTCACTAGATAACATTCTCATGTTTTAAAACCATTTTTTTAAAGACCAAACAAATGTGACTAAATATTTCTTCTGCACACAAGCTAGAAGTGCTAAAATTTGAAGGGAGTTTTGGGTCACATTTTGCTCTTTCTTTTCCCTTTCTCCAGCTTGGTCTTCTCACTCCACTGTAGGATAACAGTGAGGACTGTTGACTAGCATTGTATTTCCTGCCTTTTTTCAGTTTCATATCAGATGCTTATTGTAATTCAGATATTTTGTATGAAATTTAATCATTTGAGTCATTTAATACCTATGATCCCTATAATCTGAAGTAGTTTGTGCAGCGTAAGTTTAAACTACTGAAGAGCTTTTGTCTTTCACCAGTTCTTTTGTGGCATCTATCAGACATGCTCACACAATGGGGATCCAATCCATGCTGAACTAATATTGGCCTTAAGTACTAACTGAGGCCAAATTGATAAAAGGAGAAGGAGAAGAGGAAGAAAAATTTCTCAGGAAAGTCCAATCTCCATAAAGTTCATTTCTGGGCTCCTTGTTTGAAAAGTAAATTAAAGCAAGTGTTTGATTAGATCATGTATCTACAGATCCTTCATATGTAATATTGAAATGATCTTAACAAGCATTTTCATGTCCTTACACATGAATACCCCCAAAAACACTGGTTGCATTTAATAAGCCTAAAGACGTTTTTTATTCATATTGAAAAGATTTGAGGAGAAAAACAGAACTCTAGAAAAGGGGCAGAGGGTTAGATAACGGATTGAGCAATTGCAGTCATATTTCAGAGAAAAGATATGAAAAGATAAATTCCATGTTTGATCTAAGGAAGTTTTTCTGTATTTTTACGCTCGAGCAGCACCTGAAAAGAGATACAGCAAATCATCCCTGAGTTACTATGAAGTCCCAATCTCCTTGTGCATGTCATATCTTCTAACTCTCTTTAAACCTGGGAACTTGAGACTTCTCTTCAACAACTGAGGAAGTCAGATCATTCCCAAACACAGCTGCCAGAGTATTACAGAGATGATGCCCCCACATTCTTGTTTCTAGTGGAGCTTGAACTACATATGAATCAATCTAGTAAGAAACACTAATCACCATGTTATCAGCCAGCATGTCTGCAAACCAAGTGGAGGTATAAAGCTCAGAAAAGCGATCAGTATTGTGTTATTATGAATCATAAAATGAAAACCTTTGGTATTGATGTTACAGATACTCTAGCAAACTTTAATTAATTTATTTTATTGAAGTTCAATTTGTGTCTGTGTAGGTTCTAAATGTTTATCAGACAATTGCCACTGGAGACTGTCTCTACACCTTATGTTAGCACTCAGATAGGACTGCAGAAACTCAGCTTCCAGGCTATAATATAAGCTAATGCTACAATATTTTAGGGAGTTTTAGAGTGAATCTATTGTAAAATGGAATATCAGATACCAGAAGTATGATAAGAGAGAGAATCATTGTGTGAACTTGACACTGAAAAGCAATAAAACTGATATCACTAACTCCTCACTGTTAGAATTTTGGAAGTTATTCTGATGCCTTTCAACAGAAACTTGAGTATGTTTTAAGTACCTATGAAGATGTTTGAAAGGTGATGGTGGTGTTGAATACCACTAGTGTTTAAATGTCAACTCTGGCTGCCTGGAAAGGTATTTATGTGCCTAAATTCTCCTTGTGAATCTAGGTCTTTAATGTTTAATGTGGATGTTACTGATTGCTAGAGTGACATGAATAATTCACAATTAGCAATGTATTCATCCAGCCTAGCTTTTTCTACTTGCAGAATGTGCAGGAGTAAATCTAGATTTCCCTGAATTTAATTGCTTTATTCCTTTAGATGGATTGCAAACAGCTTCTGTCAGAGATTTGTCCACCACAGTAGAATTCTGAGCTTCATGATTTGCAGTGTAAGAGATCAGATTATTCAGAATATTTTTCTGATCTCAGATCATGGTTTCTAATAGGTTTTGAACCTCTTGGGGAGCTGCAGTAGGTACAGAATATTAAAGAATTTTAGAACACTTTAGTTCTTGTCCTCTTTAGTCACACAACTTTTCAGGGATTCATAGCCACTAAAAGTAGCTTGCTATTGAATGTTTCCTGAAAATAAGTTAATTTTTCTTTTACTGTCTGTAAAATCTTTGCATATATAACTCCTATGAACTTGAGGGGGGAAAAAAAAAAGATACAAAAAAACCACAGAAGCCTTGTATATCACTTTCAGTTGGCCGTGTTTTGTTATATGGCACGTCTTCATTACCCTGGACTGTAAATTTTCCTCATGTCTGTGGCCACTGGGACACTGAAAAAATGTGTGAAGCCACTGCTAATGGTCAATGCATGTCTAGAGAAGTCTCCCATTGTCAGTGGGAAGGCTGGATGCAGCTGTTGTCCATCTCTGGGACTGATGTGCACCTCTGAAACTACTCTTGTATCTTAAGATATCCAACCTGCACCACAGTAGTCAGTGTTAATCCAGCTGGAGAAGAGACTACAGTCTCTCAGGTGTTTACAGTAAATCCCTAACAAAGCAAAAGCTATTTCTGAATCAGTTTTAAACTCAGGTGTGCTGTTCCTGTGTTTTCTCTGTACAGGAATAAATGTGACCTTTTGTGTAAAATGGTGCTAATAAGGCCTGTTTGATGAAGCTTTTTTGGAAAGCAAGTCCAAAAGGGATAAGAAAGGGATGTAGAACTCAATTAAAAATGCACAAAAGACATTTTACAGTATTTGTCTAGCTCTTAACGATTAAACAACCATCATGTCAAGCAGTTGCCATGCAGAATACATTCACTGTTTGTTTGGCAGTTTAGGATATCTAATGTATTTCAGTGCAAAATGTTGATGTTTTATTAACATATCAAGCTTTTTTCATGCATCATTAATTAAATATTAAGAAAAAAATCTAGGATACATGTTTTGATAAAAATCCAATATTTCTCACTGCTTTCAAACCCTGTGCTCCATCCACTAGACCTCTACAGTATCAACAGCACTGTAACAGTAGGAATACTCAAAATGTTCAGCTTGGTTTTATAATAATAATTAATTTACTTTAATTTCTTCTTTGGACAGACTGATTAAGTTGATGCTTTTTTTCTCTGGAAGTGGAGAGGTTCATATTGCCTGGGGTTTGAAACAGAAATACCATTTACAATCAGAAATTAGATGATTGCTTTTTTTAACACATCCTGTTGGCCTGACCTTCTGGGTTGATTCAATGTGGAGATGTCATGTCAGAAAGAGCAGGGTCTCCTCTATGAATATCTGTGCAAGGACTGTCTTCACTCCTTGAAGGTTATAGAAACCCTGAAAATATTAAAATATTAGAGAATGTTTCTTATGCACATATTTTGCATTTGTTATAGCAGTATATTTTGGTGTTAAGCCACTGGGAAATAAGATAGAGGTCAGTATCATGTAATAAGTGATCCAAAAAATATAGTGATTAAATTGCTGTCACAACAAGCTGGAACTGAATGAATGTTAAAACGTCTTTTGATGTTCAGTTTTTAATAGCACTTACATTTCACATATTATTCAGATTGGATAATAATAACAATATCAGAGCTAAATTTCTGTTTCCTGTTAGCTTTAATTTCTTAAGTTTTCAAGTTTTCATATAATTCCCTATGGTCCTTATGCTTTCCTGTATTAAAAAAAAAAAAAAAAAAAAAAAAAAAAAAAGCTATTTCTGCAAAATTTAGATGATGGTTGCAGAAAAATTTAATTAATAGAGTTCTTTAACTTGGATTCTCTCATAACTTGATCATAATACTCATAAGACACAGGTGATACATAAACTTCCTGTGTGGATTTTGATTCAGAAGGAAAACCTAACATCCTTTTGTTGGTAACATCATTGTACTGACAATATATCTCAAGAGGGCACAGCCAAGGGAATCCCAAAGTGAACTGCAGTATTTTAAATATCTGTTTATAGAAGTACTCTTATGTGGTGCTTATACAAAGTGGCTATGTTTTTAATCCACTTCATAGCCTAATATAAATAGGAGATACTCATGCCTTTGAGCACATAATATTTGGAAAATTGTGGCTGCTGCAACAGGTAACTAATCAAACACAAGAAAAATAACCTGTCCACAAAAATCTCAGAAGTTTTCCTACAGCTTGGGGCAAAATACTACAAAAAGAGTATGCTTAAAGGAATGTTCTTGCCACAAATGTACTCACAAAATCTAGACTGGCCCACATGGGACAAAAAAATAGTGCTAGTGCTATAGTAACTCCCTCTCTTGAAAAACAGAACCTGGTAACAAACTAAATTGGCCTTTCTTTCATTGGTAAAAACCTCTTGAAATCCACATGTTCTTGAAAGTTTGTGCAAATCTTTTCAACAAAGAAGATCTACTGTAGCTCCATAAACATAGCATCAGAAACTATTTTATTTCTTTAAGACTTAGAACCTTCCTGATGTCTTCTTAAAAGACAAGCTTTCATTTGTAATATTCATTGCTGCTAGATATGTGGCAATAGATTTAGACTTCCTGACAATAATACATCAAGTGATAGTTCCCAGTTGTATATCTCTTAATTTTTGAAAAAGCATGACAACTCTAGTAAATCAAGATGAAGTTTCTACCCAGTGCAATTTGCTCAACATCCCATGTGTGAATCTGGTGACTTCAGGATTTTCTCCTCTTTGGATCATTGAGATCAGATGTTTTGCCATAATGACAACCTTATTTCTCAGGAAAAAGGGAAAAGAATCACCCTTTCTCAGATCCTTCTCTAATCTTGTCCTGGAGATTTCATTACAGTGAATCAGACAAGTGTGCTTTCCACTCTGCTTGCTTTCCCATCAGCTTTCCTGATTTAACTAAATCTCTCCTGATTTTAGTCTCCCATGAAACTTGAAGTCAGTAAACATTCTAGCTATCTAAATATGTATTTGTCTGTTTATTTGTTTTTAATGTAAGAGTTCTGGGGTAAGGGTAGCCCTGTATTCCAGGGCTGGATAGACAGAGCCTTTCTGTGAGGCTTCAGCACTGTACATCTACACTGCAGATTTACATTCCTGTGCTAAACACCAGAAAATAATTAAGCAGCCCCATCTCTCTCACTATTTAGATATTTCCCACCTAGCTGTACTCATTTTAAAGGTGTTTATGTACAGCTGGCACTTGTGGACAAACCTAGGAGGGAACTCTGGACAAGCATTGAATTGAAAGTTTTAGTTTCTAAGGGGCTGATCTGCCTAGAAACTGAGTCTCCAAGGTATTAGCTGAGGCAAACAAAACGGATAGCGATTAAGATCTGTAAATAACCAAGGTTGCTTTCTGAAATTGTATACCTCCAAAGGAAGGTCATGTGGGCACTTGAAAGTTTTCACTATACTGATTACATTTAATATCTTTGCCTTGCTACCAAGCATCCTGGAGCCAGTTCTGTGAATATGTACTCTGATAAAAATAATTTCATTCCAGCATACCCACTGGCTCTAGTGGCATCTCTTGTTTGATTAAGCATTCAGCCCAAGAGCAGGAAATTGCCAGAGCAGTCCAAAATGGTGGCAGGAAAAAGAAATGCTTGTAACAAACAGAGATAATTAGAACAGGGGGCATAAGAACAGAATTTCTTCTTATTGTTTCATAAGTAGCAACTTATGCTTTTAGGCCATTTGAATATTTTCTGGGAAGATTGACATATAAATTCTGAACATTTTCTGCTGTTTTCAGCACAAGAAAAATATGAGGTTTGAAGCATCAGATTTTCTCAGCTATTTTAAAGGCTATGTACATCTGCAAAATAATCTGTGATGTAAAAGGAGAAGAGTGTATAACATATACACCTTAACTGCAGATCACATAGTTTATATATTATGATTATTCAATGTTTTCAATGTTATCATAAATAGAAATAGGCAAGACAGAATTAGGATAATGTGTTGTTTCTGTTAAGCAGATTTATGTGGATTTTATTTGCACTGTTCTTCATTATCCAGAAAACAATTACATTAAACCCATATTCAAGATCCACTATATAGAGAAATTACAGAATCAAAAAAGTTCCAATACATTCACACACATGAACAAAACTTATCTATATGAGTTTTCCTTAAAAACATTTTTTCTTTAGAAGAGTTAGCATTTGAATATTAATATTCCTAATTCTTATTAAAAATCAGGAAATGTATACCAAGAAAGAATCACATTGCTTATTGCTAGTGTTTTCTTCCACCTAAATAATCATCTCAATGTCAGTATTAATATTAAGGGACTGAAAATAGATATGAATGGCCAATTTACCAAGAGGTTTCCAGATCTACTTAAACATGTCATAAGACCAGGGAATCACTGTAGAAATAGCTTTTTCCCAGGGGCTGATGAAGATAAAGAAGATCATGTTTAATTACTGCATAAATAGGACACCATCATATATTTCTCAGAATATGTTCTCACAGAAGATAAAGGTTACTTTTGTGTTAATTTCCAAAGTTGCTTTACACATATATTATCATTGGATGGAATTAATTTGTCATTGTCTTTCAGGGGACAAATCTTCAAAGAACAATGTAGAGCAAGTAGAGTTTATTTAGACTAAAATGTAGAATTACTCCAACATTCTTCCTAGGAAATTACTGCATGGCCAGTCCAGACTGCAGAAATATGGAAAAGACCCTGGGGAAGGTGGATATGGTGAATGAAGGGTATGCAGGTACAGAGTTAATGTACAGAAAGAGGGGGTTTCTTCTATGTTTTTGGTTTTTTCCCCTTTGGGGAACAGCAACAACAACAAAACTATTTACAGCTTATGTGGTAATAATGGAAGAAAATTAATGTCAACAGCCTCTCTGTGGAATGCACTAGAGGTTCACAGGAATGAAGGAGAGAATGCTTTGAACAGACAGCTCCTCAACAGTTGGGCCTTCTGAAAGGCATTTGCAGGATGAAGCCCAAGAGGCTTTGTATACCTGTAAAAAATTGCCATGGATAAAATGTATCAAGCAAGATATAGACTTTTTTCACATTCATCTGAGGTTCCTGTTGCCACCATGAGCTGGCAGGCTACCAAGTGTAATTGTTTAGACATAGGAAAGACACAGAGTTATGCAAATGTTGAGCAATCACCGATAAAGATCAAGTTAGCTTTAGAGTGAAAAATCCCAGTAGCCTAGCACAGTATCTCCATAACACAAGACTAATTTTAACCTAGCCGGTTAAACATTTCCATAGAAGACAAACAATACAGAACACAGAATGGGGTCAGGAGATTAAAATAACAATGCCAAACACAGGTGCATGAAAGCCAGGACTTTAATGAATGACATGCTTCTGATTTTTTTATAGTACAAGCTTCAGTGTAGATATCACTACCTTTGAGTACAGTTTATCCTTTGGGCTACTATATCCTGTTTATATTTATGATCAGCTGAAATATAACCAGTAACACCCACTATTTACCTCTCCTAGTTCTTGTGGGAGACTCAATGTTGTGGACACAAACTGCTACACACTCATATTCACCCTACTTCTCTCCCAGAGCTATAGGGTGACCAGGCAGGCAGACACTTCTCATCTCTAATACATCGCTGATGCCTTGTGCCCACTGAGGAAAACCACTAGACATCATGTAGAAAGGCAGTACAAATAAAGGGCCCACCTACTTACTTGCTTGCATTGCTTCAGGTCAGGAGTCATATGTTGCTCTGGCTTATTCAGGTGGAAAAGTTTAAAAAAAAAAAGGGCCCTGTGCTGCCCAAATACACAAGAGGACAACAGAGGGACAGAGAGAAAGCAGGTAGCAGCTTAGCATTGACAGAGTACCAATACTTAAACATATATAAGGTAGGGAATGATGGGTCCAGTTGTGGGTAAAAGATGTTGCTGGAGAGGCTGCTGGTAATTAATAATGGAAATAAGAAGGTAAATATGAAGTTTCATTTGGTCAGGAAACTTGAGTTTTGATATTCTGTTTCACCTATCTTCAGTCTGCCCTGCACAGAAGGGTAAACGCAGCAGGGGAAACTGCCCAGAGGCTCTGACAGATGACAGTTTACTTTGCATTCCTCCTTCACACAGGAAAGAGAGAAAACCTAGAAACAATTATTAGTGTTGGGTTTTTTACATACTAATACATCAAGGACTGTTAATACTCACAGGCATGTGGAAAGGGACTACTGTTGCGCAGAAGAGTTTACAACCTGGCAATATAATCTCCACAGTATGTTTGCATAGACCTAGTCACTATTCCTTACGCTTATGCCTGACACTTTCAATTTCCTTCCCTCAAACATACATTTGTCCAAATCTACTTCTAAAATAGCTGGTTGTTATGCAGTTGCCAATTAATTCTCACATTGCTACCAATTGTAGCCAAGCAATTAGTCAGGTCTGAAAAAGAGCTTCATCATATTGCTTGTACCAAGGTTAAAGAATAGGCTCCTGCCTTTAATAGATGAGCAATGACTCCATGTAATCAGGTTTTTTTATCAAATCAAGGTCTGTTTTACTGAAATTTATTTTAACTATATTTCATTACTGAATATCATAAAAAGAAGTAATAAAAAAATACAATGTGTTAGTTTCCCCTGAAGTGATGTGAAAACACATCTTATTGTATTTATGATCTTTCTAGGCTATAACTTTATGATCAAACAGCTGTTGCAACAATGATTTTTATCTTCATAATCTCAGATGGTGATTTCTCTTAAAAAAAGATACTACCTTTTGAAATACTAAATAATTTAATCTACAAATAGTTAGACAATATAGTTGTCCTATTAAAACAAAAGGACAGTGTTGGCACAAGGACAAATTAATATAAACTGATTATGAATAAATTTGGACTGGAAATCAGAAGAAGGTTCCTAACCATCTGGGGACAGTGGTTCAAAAATAGTCTTCCAAAAAAAAAAATAATTCAAACCTATAGTGGGGGAAAGAAACTTTTAATTTCTGAAAGAGTTTGATTCCTGCCATCTCAGCAAATACTGCTTTTGAAGGCCTACACTCTTTAGAGCTCTTGCTCATTTTGGGGGGGGTCTTTGAATCAAATTCTTTTTAAATTTTCTTCCAGTTACTCTGTCCTTGACACTGCAAATCTACAAATAAGAACAGCATCCTTTAATGTCTATTTTAGTACTTTTAGAAGTTTTTTTGAGTTTTTAACACTTTGCCATGAAGAATTTGGGATCTCTTTCAAAACCCTGTGACATAGTTTTGAGAACTCCACGTGAGGGAAACAACATTGTCAGTGACACCTGAGATAAGTTGCTTCTCAGAGCTCTTGTTCATCATTTCCTCTTCTAGACCATTCCCAGCATTTTGCATATCTTTTTGTCTCAGTGAAAGCTCCTATATTTAAAAGAGTGGATTTTGTTCCTAAGGAGAAAATTTAATTCATGTCTTTGACTTCTTTCATTCTCTCCTTGTGTGGACCTCTCTAGCCAGAGACAAAAATGCTGAGGTAGAGAACTCAAATTTATTTCCATGTAATTTTGTTAGCTACTCTTTTAAATTATAGAATCATTGAATGGTTTGCGTTGAAGGGAACTTAAAGATCACCTGGTCCCAGCCCCCCTACCATGGGCAGGGACATCTCCCACTAGACCAGGTTGCTCAACCATCCAACCTGGTCTTGAACACATCCAGTGATGGAGCACTCACAACTTCCCTGGGCAATCTCTTCTAGTGTCTAACCACCTTCAGAGTGAAGAACTTCTTCCTAATTCATACCCTCTCCCTGTCTGAAACCATTACCCCTTGTCCTGTCACTAAAATTCCTTGTAAAAAGTCCCTCTCCAGCTTGCTTGTAGGCTCCCTTCAGACACTGGAAGTCTGCAATAAGGTCTCCCCAGATCTTTGTCTTTTCCAGGCTGAGCAACCCCAACTCTCTCTGTCCTGATAGGGGAGGTGCTCCAGCATTCTCATCATCTTTGTGGCCCTCCTCTGGACTCTCTTCAACAGGTCCACGTCCTTCTTGTGTTGAAAACTCCAGAGCAAGAAGCAATACTCCAGGTGGGGTCTCACAAGAGTGGAGTAGAGGGGGAGAATCACCTCCCTCAACCTGATGGCCACACTTCTTTTGATGTAGCCCAGGATCCAGTTGGCTTTCTGGGCTACACTCACACATTGTTGGCTCATGTTGAGCTTTTCATCAACTATCACCCCAAAGGCTTTCTCCCCAGGACTGCTCTCAATCGATACTCCACCCAACCTATATTTGTGCTTGGGATTGCCCTAACCCAGGTTCAGGACCTTGCACTTGGCCTTGTTGAACTTCATAAGGTTCACATGGGCCCACCTCTCCAGCCTGTCAAGGTCCCTCTAGTGTGTCGACCTCACCACACAGCTTGGTGTCATCTGCAAACTTGCTGAGAGTGTGCTCGATCCCACTGTCTATGTCACTGACAAAGATGTTAAACCACACTGGTCCCGGTACCAGTCCATGAGGAACACCACTCAATAAACAACTTCTTCCTACATGTAAATAAGCCTTCCCTTCAGCTTGTTGTTTCCATATGTCAGGCTATACTCACAAAGCATTTGAATTTCTTATGTCTTCCTGTTTGCCCTAATAACAGAAAAAGCCTGTACTCGTGCTACCTGTCTTACATTGACATTTCTTCTCATTTCACATGGTTGGGTTTTTTTTAATTTTACCTTTTCTTTTCTGTACTTTTCCTTGTTGTGCTTTATGTCTCCTTCAAGGACCCACACCATGTTTATCTGGTTGTTATTCAGCATAAGTGTCAGGTCTCTGAATCCATTTCCTATTTACCTTCTATTGCTGCACCAGAAGATATTTAATTTTTTATGAGAAAGTCTTTCAACAAGATTTTTATCATTATGAAAAGCAACTGTACTGTTGTCTCTTCTTACTCAGTCTGTACCTTTTGGGATATATATTCCTAGAAAATGTACTAAGCTTTTCTGATCATAGGTCTGTCTGCCTGTTGCCCCTACTGCAGTCACAAAATCAAATAGCTCACACATTCACAAGACATCTGATTGGGAAAGGCTATAATTTCCACTTTTAGGAGGCTCCAGACCTACTGAAAATGCACTAATGCTATTGCTGGCCAAGTGCTATGTTAAAGTTCTTTTGAAACCACTCAGTTCAGTCTTTCCTGAGAAGACTTGAAATTATTGTAAGCACTCAGAGTTTGTACTTTCCCTACCTCTCCCTTTATTCAAGGCTTACCACAACCTCCTCTTGTAAAGGCACACATGTGTGTGCTCACTTTGAGCACATCATTTCAGGAATAATGAGATACTGTGAACAAGAGTTTCACACATAGAATTGCAGATTTCTGGTGATTATATTAAAATATCAGCAAAGCCCACTTCTTTTTCCTGTTCTGCTACAGACTTTACTGTGACCTTGGTCAAGTCAGCATTTTAGTTCTCCCAATAAAAGACCCTTCACAAAGGTATGAAAGAATAAATTCACCACTACCTGTTTGATGCTCAGGTGTTGTGCAGACAGGGAAGCACAAACCTAATAACATAGTGTCTTTTCCTGAAATAGAAAGTTCTGCTGATTATTTTACATGATAATATCTTTCCTAGATTGTGGTTAGACAATCAGGAGACTTTTTTGGATACTCCCTTCAATTATTTGAACATTTCTTTTTTCCTGTGTCAACTATACTCTGACTAATATTATGGGAAAATAAGCATAATTATTTTTTTTTTCCCAGTCCGAAAATTAAAGGTACGAAAAGTATACTGGAAGTTGTGCCTAACTCTGTAGCTGTTCTGAATGCAAACTTCCTAGAGTCTATGGCATTCAAAGCCAGTTATCTGATTATATCTGTTTCAATACATGTGGCTATCATTTAGAGATAGATTGGCAAGTTTTGCCCTTCCTTCAAACAAAACCAACTTCATTTGTAAATATAAACACTTGCAGATCTTCAGTACATAAAGATACTGGGAGGGACATCTTTGGGGGTTTTCTGAAACAGTAAAAAGTTAAAGCTATTTATTTTACAAAAAAAAGAAAAACCCCACAAACAGCAAAACAAAGTCTTCACACATGCTAGAGAAGATATTCTACTTCAAAATAATACTGCTGCATACATTAGAGAGACATTGCAACATCAATATTCAAAGGCTTTGTAGACTCTATGATAGTGTACCTAGTTCAGTATTATCAGAGCACCACCAGATGTAATGCATAGTAATCTTATTACACATTGACAGCTTACACCCTAATGGCTCTGATGGAGCTGTTATGATGTATTGTGTCATATACTAATAGGGATATCGTGCTAAAACCAGCTGTATCTTGACAAGTCTCACACAAACTATGTCTGAAGGATCTATGGCTCTGCATGCTGACAGTGTATATAAGCTAAAAAAGTTTACATAAAATGAAAAATTAAGTTCTCAGGAGAGATCCACTTCAGTAATGATAATACTTTGCTATTATCTAGACCCTTCTGTGTGAAGATCTTGAAAGACTTTGATTAATTGAGTCTTGCCAATACCTCTGCGAGCTAGGAAATGTTTTAATATCCCCCATCTCACACTGAGGCACAGATATGTTCTGTGACTTGTCAAGGTCACCCTAGATGTCTGTGACTGGGAACTTGGTGTTCCTTGCCTCAGCCCTAAACCTTAGGAAGAGAGTTCATCTTCTGCTATTGTTTAGAAATATTAACAAACTTGAATTGCACCCAGTTATCATGTCATTCAAAGACCATTTAGTAATGCAAATTCGTACTAATTCTAGTGCTAATTCTTCAGCACCAGTAGAGGATAAAGCTGATGTCTTTGCCCTTGCTTTTCCTTGATTCCATTCATTAGACTTAGACTGGTGATATTATTTGCATATAATTTTTGGAATTTCACTTTGAGTCAGGGTGAGAGCAAAAGAGAGATTTTATATTCTCTTGTAGGTTGGTTCAGAGGTGTCAGAAGACTGTGCTTTTACATAATTTAATGCAGTCACTGTGACTGTGGAAAGAACTGCAGGACCATAAAATATAAAAATAGAGAGACAGTTCAGGTGCAGAGTAAAATGAGATTCTTGTACTAGTACTATCTTTTGCTTTTCCCATGGGGAGCTGAAGTTTTGAGCTTTTAAGCTTAAAAAAAACCCCAATATTTTAGTACAAATGAATATTAAATCTGCGTGGAAGCTTCTGGATGGAGACATTTAAGTCAAACAAGAAAGTGAAAAGGAGATACACTGTACTGTGATGTTACACAATAGCAGGGTACAAACAGGCAAAATATTTTTAGTATAATTGGTGGAGAATGCAACCGAGAGATCTGTGCAATAGGCTTAATTTCCTTCTCACCATGCTACCTCTCATGCTATCTTTCAGCAAACGATTTAATGCACTAACTCAAATAATCAATGTGCCAACATTCTTCAGAAGCATGCCTGGACATGAAGTGTGCTCTTAATTTTCCCACTCAAAGCACAAGAGACCAAATATTGCCTTCCACCAAGACAAGTCAATCAGAGGAAAAAGATTCAATGTCGCTTCCTCCAAGACTCTGGGTAGGCAGATGTTAGGCCTTAATAATATGTGTAGACAACAGAAAGAAGAGTGAAATACAGATACCTGAGAGATTACTGATAATATTTTAAAAGACATTGGCACACATTTAAGAGCAAAGAACCAATAGCCTGTCATTTTCTTGTCATTATACAGAAACATAACTGATATTATAACTTATGTGAGGCTTAGAAAGTCATGTAAGATCAAAATCTAATGAGCAGTTTTATACATGTGCTCTAGAAGGTATAAATACAACTATTTCCAGATCACAGCCACAAGAGCTGTTTAATGGTCAGTACAGTAACAGGAAAAAAAACATGGCCTAAAAGGGATGAAGGATGTAATGTCAGTTAGTAACATTTCATGCAGCATATACATGTACACTTCCCCAAGAGATCTGCAGGAGGGTAAAAGGATGACAATATAATAGATATCCTAGTGACTGTTTTATACCGGGTTCTCAATTTAATATAGTCTGCTTGTAAAAAAAAGAGGAAATAATTCAGAAAATATTATTTTTCCAACTAATTTCTTCTCTAATCCAAACAAATTTTTTCTCTAATTTGTTTAGTATTCAAAACTACTTAAGAAATGTTTTCTGCACACAATGCTGAATCTTAAATGACTTCTGAGATTTTCTGTGTAAGTATTCATAACAGTGGGGGGAGATGGGGGGAGAAGAGAGAGCTAGAGAGAGAGATCTGTGCTTCAGTGAATGTCAATTGAAAAATCAGGTACCTCATTTAAATTTAGCAATCCATTCAGTCATACTGAAGTTTAATAATACTACCTACTGATTATTCAAGAGCGTGAGATAACGAAGTAAATTTACCTGCATACTGCTATTAATACAGTGAGTGCTTTGTCTTTATAAGCATAATTACTGCTGTGTTTCATATGAACATTAGTTTCTATCAAATTTAAATAAATATATAATAGGGTTTATAAAACTATTAATTTATTTTATATGAATGTTTTCCATTGTCCCCTTAGGAAAATGCAGGACAGCACTTTAACGTCTTCCTAAATTTATTTCTGTTCCAAACTGCACAGAAGCACTAGCTCATCTTTAGGAATGTGTGTAAGAGAGTTTGATTTCATTGCATTATGTAAGAGTCCCAAATAAAAATTATTTTCTCAAGAAAGAGAAAATTATATTTAGCCATTCTTCCAAATAATTGTGTTGTAAGTCAGAATATCTGATTATTTGTAAATCTTCATATAGAATCATTTTCATGGGTTACCCACCTAAGTGCAACCATAACCACTGAGTAATTTAGAAGTTATATTTATCAAAAGTATTAAATTAAAGGTATTATTGGAATAACGCAACAGTCTCCAATTAAACAACCAGATCACGTATCCATACCTAAATAACCCAAATTACATGTAGCATCATTTACCATTTCTAAATGTAAAAACTTTCCTTGGACTTCTCCAACCAAGACCTATTGAAAATTCTAGTACTATGTAATTCTTGAATGGTTCAAAATCAATAGATTCTCACTTCATCATTTGTTGCAATGTTTAGTTGCCAAGAATTTTATTCTCCACTCACAGCAGCATACACCTTAAAGATTTAAATCTTTCCCACATATAGAACAGGGTTCCTGTGCCTGGATATCTAAAAATTTCACATCGTGCTTGATCCTTTGAAACTGTCCAAGATGAAAGAGAGATTACTATGCCTAGCAGGTAGAAGAAATTCAAACATATTCCTTCTATTTGACATCTGTTCATTATTTTCCCACTTAATCTCTTTCAAATAAGGAGTTTAAATTTTGCTATGCCCTGGTATTAGTTCTCTAACTCAATTATGTATGTGTTCCTTATCCTGGATAGAAGCACTAAGATATTTTGAAATATGTAACCCAATTCCAAACCACATAATCGGGTGGCTGATGCTTTCAGTGTCACTTGCCAGTCATGTAAATTACATCAAATGTGATGTTAGACTTCATCTATTCCACTTCTATCTGCCTATGATATTTATTCTTATATACTCAGAAACTTACTGACTTGTTACTTTCTCCTTAATTTGCTATACATTACTGTGACATTAGTCCATATTTGTTATTTATTTCACTGTATTTTATTTCACTGTCTGAGTCAAAAAAAAAAAAAGTGTCTAAGAGGTTTCTTTCTCCTTTCAGTCAAGAGATCACTGGTTTTGCCATTTACATGTACTCAATTCTTAGCATTAACTAACCTTTTTCAGGACTTAATCATTTACTTGTTGATTTACCACATTAAGCAGAACCTATACACTGTTTTGAACTTTGCATAGAAATCATGATCTAATAACAATTCTTCCATAGTGACTCAGTCTGAGTGATGCAGAGGTATATGCAGTCCTCATCTGTGAGATCATAAAAACATCTCTTGTTTAAAGAGCATCCACTGAAGGAAACCACATAAAAAAACCTCTTTGACCAAATAAAAGCAAGTATAAGCAAGAAATGCCCTTCAGGGGCAGATAAGTGCTCATTCAGCCCAGTGTGTTGCCTCCAGTAAAGGAAGCACAAGAAGAACACATAAGCTTGACCACTTACTGCAGCCCATCCCACTCATACATGTTCTCAGTGTCCAGAATGGTTATACTAATGTCGTCAGTGAGTACATGCCTGCCCAGAATTAGAAGGACTAAAGGGCGACTTTGTGAGATTGTTATCGATTACTTCGTTTAACCCCTTTCTGAACTTGTCAGTAGTGGCTTTCTCCACCTCTCCTGGTAACCGTCGGTTCTACAAGTTCACTAGGTTAAGAAATACATTCACAGCTTTAAAAAGAAACAAACAAACAAACAAACAAACAAACAAACATACATAAGCCTACTGATTTGAGGTTCCACAGGTCAAATATTGTGGGGTTTTGTTAGAAACCATTGTGTATACCATTTATCTTTTGCCTACATGATTTTATGAACCTCAGTCATGTCCTCCCTTAGCCCTGTCTTCTCCAAAATGAAGTTTCCCAGCCTCTTAACGTCTATGCATAAGGCAGCTGCTCAGTCATCTTGAACATTTTACTTGTTTTGCTCCATACTTCTAATTCTGAAACACCCTTCTTGTGATGGGAAGACCAAATTACACATGATGCTCAAGATATGGGCACGCCAATATTTAGTGATGCCCTGTTGTCTTCTCATTTCAGGTGCTCTCTGTTCCTAAGGATAATCTCTTTTCTGAACATGTCGAATATTTTGTTGGCTTTTTGTCTGCCACTTGACACTGTGCCATTGACTTCAGAGAAATATCAGAGGCCCCTTTCTGGTTTTAAGTGACAGTTCTGAGTTCAGCATCGTGTCAGCATGGTTCATATAATTTTTACCTAGATGTATTAGTTCACACTGAACTTCACCTGCTAGATTTTGGTCTACTCAGTTTTATGATGTACTTTTGGAGATCTTTGCCATTGAAGACATAGACATTGGAGGCAAATGGCACTGATCATAGATGGAGAATTTGTTATTATCCACACACTTGCAGATTTCACTGTTCATTGCCCTCTCCAGACCACAGATGAAGAAGCTGACTAAAACTGGTCCCAGTAACAATCTCCATTTGGAAAGATTGTCATTATTAAGGCATATCCATGGATTCCTGCCCTTTAAAAAGATTTCCTCCAATCCCATAGCAAGATAATTTCTTTATTAAGCCTTTGTTGTGGAACATGATGAAAGACATTTTAAAAAACAAATTATATGATGTCCATTTGATCCCATTTATCTGTATTATTACTAAAAACATCACTGAACTCCAGAATCCATGTGACATCTTCCAAACAGGTTGTGTTTTTTCATACACGTAGACATCATCTTAATAGAAATGTAAATCAGGCTCACTATTTTGTTATTCCCAAGATCATCTCTAAAGCCCATCTGACAGATGGCAGATAGAACAGTTATCCTAGTCCTTTAGCTCAGTGTCCATTTGTAATGACATACTGCATCCCTTAGCCAGAAGTTTGGAAAAAACATATTCAGAACTCTTGGTTTTATGCCATCTGGCCCTGATGACCTTCCTAACCTGCCTGGCTGGTCTAATACTTCCTGTGTATTTACTTCAAATAGATCTATATCATCCAGACAATCTGCTACAGAAATGCATCAGGTGTGGGAGTCACAGCACTAAATACCAATGCAAAGATTTCACTGAGTTTCTCTGCTATGTCTTCATCAACCCTGCATGTCCTTTCTAAGTCCTTGCTATGAAGCAGTAAAGGCAAAGTCACTGACAATCCTCACGTGATGAGGTATCCATCTTTGTCAAGACCACATATGAAAATTGTTTGTCCCTAATGTTAAGTGAATGGAGTAAGTTTTTGATTTTGTGAACATAGCCCTAACATACAAGTGTGATGTGATCTTAGTCCTAAACACAAGTGTAATGTTCCAGGGTAGGTCAATAGCTTGCTGTTAGGAACTGTTTTCACAATCTGCATAGCTTGCAAGTATTAGGTCTTTCAGAAAAGTATGTGGCACAGGCTGAGATCACACACTGCAAAACATGTAAATTCATTTAAATAAAAGGGTTATCCAAGAGAATCAGGGAACAAAGGTGTAATAGAATAATGACATGACACTTCAACCAAGGCTACAGCAGCTTCATTCCCTTCTTAAGGGCTCTGAAAAAAATAAGTCCTTACTTTTGCAAAGTAAGTTTTCCAAAGAGATCAACAACGAGCACACTGACATCAAAGTTTGTGTGCTGCTACGTGTGTGCTGTTCTGTAAATCAAAAGCTCTCACTACCCAAAGGAGTGAGGAAATATCAATTGCTTTTGGTAATTAAAGTGATAAGAGAAAAATCTATGTTATTGTACTAGAACTACGTAAGCTATAAAATTTAGAAGCTTTAGCTCTTACACAATGCTTTTCAGTTTTGAAACATTTACAAACACAAAGCTATAACAACTCTAAATGATATCGAACCCTGTACAGGGAATAGTATAAGGTTTATATGCCTCTTATTCTGTACTTCAGACTATATTTTGGAGACATAAGAGTGTTTTGAGAGTTAGGAGAGTCAGCAATTCTTTACCTCAAAGGGTGTTTGAATTAGAATTTGGGAGCCCCAACTCCCACAGCTGCACTCTGATCATAACAACCTTTTATAAGTTTGGCTCGGAAGTCTGCAGGTCTGAGTTATTTTGTTCAGGGAAGAAAAGATTTCTTTTCAAGAATAGCCACTTTTTTGGGATACCAATTGGAAGACTTTATTGATTTATTTATTGTGAAGGCACATCAGTCCTATTAAACATTAGCCCAGTTAATTTTTGAAACAGAATTGCCAGTTAAATGTTCAAATGTGGGACATATATCCAGGAAGAAACATCCATGGCCTCACGACACTCGATTAGAGTGAGATCAACCCTCAGAATTATGTCATAGAAAGAAAACAGATGACTTGCGGCAGTCAGAAATATTTCCTTCTGCAAAATATTTCCTTCTATAAAATACTTTTGTATAACTTCAAGTAGAGCAGTATGCACTAGAAAATGCTTATAAGTAAACAATTAGATTTTTCTGACTTGATGTATGGTATCACTTTTAGTACCCTCAATACATTCAGCCATTGGTCTTTCTGAAAGAAGCCATTCTAACAGATTCAGATGATGTCTGTCTGAGGAAGATCAAGGCAAGCTCTGCTTCTCAAAGGGCATAAAGTTCCACCCTTTCTCATAATCCCTAAGAAGTTCGTTCTTAAAAGATATGCAGAGATTTTTTTATTAGTACACTGGTATTACTTAATGGTAACACACTAAAAGAAACCTTGGCCATCATTCCTCCTTAACTGAAAAGACAGAAATCACACTACCTTTAAAACAGTCCATTAATTCACATCTGCACAAATAACTGGCTGTGATGGAATACTGAGGTAATATTTTGCACAGCTCCATTAAACTCCCTTCTCAAGGTCTGGGTTAACTCTTTGCTGGAGCAGAGACCACTTTTGTCTTTTCTGAGATATTAAATATAATTGTGCAGCAACTTAAACCCTGAAATTAGGTACTAACTACATTTCACATATCAAAGTGCAATTTCTATACTAAAAATGTAATAAAGTGTTCTAAATAGTGTCTGGAACACTGACAGAAAGCTTAAATAAAGATGTTAAATACTAAATCTACTGATAATTCATCCTCAGTTTTCACATTGTTATATTTCTATGTTGGATTTTTACATAACACCTTCATGTTTAGTCTTTAGCAAAATATCAATACATTTGCCTTTGAATTCTATTCAAAGACAATTTCACATTCTTTGTAGTATACCTAAACTCTTTAAAGATATAAGAAAACTGCAGCATCAGTTCTTTCTGAAGAGGTAGATATGAACTCTGCAAGCAAAACAAACTTCAGATCTTTGCCCCTAACAGACTTTGAATACACAGGTCCCATCCCAATAGAGTATAGATATTTTTTTAGCTAGATATGACTACCGTTGCCTTTATCCAAGGTGGTACAAACATAGTTTCAACATATAAGATAATCATCCCTGGAATTCTCTAAGACTACCATTCTACATGTCAATTTTTCCCCACTAGCCTGTTCAAATGTAAAAAAACAAAACCAAAACAATTTACCTTACTAACTTCTTGGTCTTTCTACTCTACATATCTGAGACAAAATGACAGCTTTAAGTTAATTAGTGGGTCTGTTAAGCTCTTTAACCTCTGGAATTAGTGCAAGTTTCTCCCAGTGACCTGCCAATTGAGCCCATAAAACATACTGAGAAAACTTTCCCTAATAAACAAGGTTGAAATAACATCCAAAGCCAAGAAACAAGTGTGGAAGAACTCTTTTAATAATTGGCACTCAGCTCGTGCTCACATATTTCAGACATCCTTGACTTCAACTCCAACATTTGAACTAGACCCAACTTGAACTCTTACCATTTGAATTGGTGAGAACTATATGAGAACTATAATCTGAGTAATTTGTCAACACACTGCACATGAATTGCAACGATGAAAAATGTGATTATATGTGGAGTGAATTATATCATGTATCATGCAAACCACAGAGGGTGGAGGTAAGTTAAACAAAGATGAATCCCACTTGAATGGAAGGACTCTCATACAATATGTTGAAACTACCAAGGTGAAATCAGTTTTAACTTGTCTTTGTGAATGAGAAGGAAAGAGATCATATTTGGAGAATGGGAAATAGGGAGAGTAAAATAAAATCAGCTAATCCTGGGTTTAGAATAGAGGTGTAGTACTTTAATCAGAATTTAAGGGCATTCCCATCTAAAAAAAAAAAAAAAAAAAAGAGAGAGAGAGAAAAAAAAAGAGACAGAACAGCAGGAGAAGAGAACAGTAAGAAATCAAAATTGTTTTCTTCCTGAGAATAATGAGGAAAAAAAGAAACAGATTTCACAGGGTACAAGTAGAATATCCATGGTTCACAGAAGAAACAAGAGGGAGAGGGAAAATCCTAGAAAATACAATGCCCATTTTGGTGCAATCAAAGCACTCATCCAACCCAGAACCTTGTCAGCAGCAATGACCATAGACAGTTGCAAAGGGAAGAACAATATGATGAATTATACTTTCCCAGATATTTTCAGCTCAGGGCATTTCCTGATTCTGTTGTGGTTTGTCTATTTAATGACACTCAATACAACTCTCTTTCAATTACTTGTTTAGTCTTTCCTGTGACACATATAAAATTTCTGTATCCCAAACACCATTTGGAAAGGAGTTCCATAGTGTTGTTTGCTTCTGCTTGTTGTGATCTTGTACCCTAACAGCTTCATTTTATGGCCTTTTTTTCTTAAATTGAAAGAAATGGAGACGCAGAAGGTTAGAGACCTTAAAATCTGTGTCTTTTCTACTCCACTTTTTTCGACAACCTTAAAAAATAGAATGCTGCTATAGAAAGTGCAAAAGTTAACCACAGAACTGAAAATGTTGAATGACATTCATATTTCTTTTATAGATAGGAAAAGTACAATGTCAGATTCAGACTCCAATGTGGTATAAGTAGCGTAAATCCTGTACAATGCTACAATGCGGCTATAAACCTAAGTTCTAGTACATTTACATCACCAGCTGACATAAAGGCAACCTAGAAAGTGACCAGTACTTTTCACCACCACAACCATCAGTTTGTGGTCAACAAATAATATGGAAAGGGTATAAGGTGGTCAACTTCAACATTTTCAACAACAGTGTGAAATTAATTTAAAAATTAATAACTTTTTAAAGTTAAAAGGTAGTAAGAAATTATCTGGGCCTGAAAGATAATGATATTTACTCAGAATAAATGGGGCAGGCATAGAACAGAGAGACGATATTCACCAATATCATCACTGTTATTATCATACCATCCCACCTCTAATTCAGTCTGAAAGTGTCCTTGATAAATCAGCTGTGGCCTGAAGGATAAACAACAGTACAAGTAGTCACTATCAGGGGAAGAAGAAACTCAACAAACAAAGACTCATGATTTTCAATCAAGGTTATCTTGTTTTCAGATGACCTTCTTTTTTTCTGAATTCTCCTTAGTAAAGGTTATTTGCAAATGCTTAGTAAATGCAGCTTCTTAACATTCTCTCTACCTCATCATCGTAACATGAAACAAATAAACAAACCTTCAAGATTATTGTTTTATTTCATCTTCTTCCAGATTTCATGGTGTTACCAGAAAAACTTGACACTCTTCTTGAACTTTTCACCTCAGAATCTGACATGTGCTGTATTTCATATATCCTCTTGGGATTCATGTCCTCTAGTTAATCTTCAGCATATAAGAAAGCTAAATGGAAGGAGCTTTTCCAGTAAAGACACCTTTCTGAAGACAAAACTTTCAGTTTTCTACCTTTCCTAGTTTATATATATTAGCACATGAACATTTCTTTTCTGTAGCTCATTCCAGTTATGATGCTCATCACACTATTGGTCAGATCACTAATTGAGCATGCTTTACACAGTGATGCTTTACACATGATGCTACTTTAGGAAACATCAGTTCAATTACAAATATTTGGTAGTAGTTGAAAGTCAGCCATGAAAAATATGAGAAACATTGCTGTGAAACATGGTATAAATGGCATACAACAAAAAAGTCAACAAGTGATTAAACCAAAAGGACATTATATAATCAAGTATCAGCCCCTGCTGGATAGAGCTGGTCAAGTCTGACCCTAACAGTACAGGGGAAAAAGCATGGGATGTTCCTAGATAGAAAATCCCAAGTGGAATCAGCACAAGAATGCAACGAAGCATTATTTTTGAGATGTATGCCCTGCTTCCTCTATATTCATTCTGCTTTCATGTTGTTATTCTTATTAAAATAAAGGAAAATGGAGAGGAATAGAGTTCTACATCTTAGATGTTCTATATATACTATTACATTCACCAGACATTCTTCAAAAAGACTTCAAGTAAATTCAGTGCTTATAATTACCTACCTTTCCATTGTAAGGTAAGATTTCTGCTGTACAAAAGTTTCTCTCTTATGAATTTAATGCTTTGCTTGCATTACACCCTTTGCACATTTGATCAACGAATGTGAGACTTTATTAAATCTTAAAGAGCTTACGCTAATACAGAACAAGTTTATTTTTCTAGGCATGGTTTGCATTATAACTACCTGCAGTTCATTTTAAACCTTTAGAGTTTTATTTGCCAGGAAAAGAATGGAATACACTTATCTTTAATATATGATCATTAAATAAACATCTTTCATGCAAGAGATTTGTTATATTAAAGAGTATTAAAATTATATCAGCCAGCTTTTTTATTTAGAAAGACTTCATACAAATGAGAAAATACAGTAATACTGATGTAGAAAGGTATAAATAATAAGAAAAGCTTCTCATTCTCTCTGCAAAGAAAACTCCATTATTTTGCTTGCCATGCTGTCAGTCGTCCCTGACAGATAAAATTATTCTAATGCATAGCTGATTTTGGGTAAGACTTTTTAAGCTTCTGACAGGTGTATGTAACTCCATCTCCATGAGTTCAGAGTATCAACCTCTCTTTTGAATCCTAGATCAACCAGGGAGCCCTAAATGTCCAATTTTTCCAGTGATGCTCACATTGTTAATGAAGGGAGGAGATGTAACCGAGCTTCTCTAACTACTAGTAACACCCAGATGTATGAACCAGATTTGTTAGCCAACAAATCTGTGGTTCACTGAGGACTGTAAGAGTTCGACTTGAGTCCAACACTGCTTAAATTTTGCAAAAATGTGAAGTATTTCTCTTGGACCTTCAGAAGAAACCTTCCTGAATAGTGTGTCAAATGGGCGATAGAAGTTTAGGACTATTAATTCAAAGCAAACTGGTCACACTAATTAACTGTACTCTCCTTTTACTCTACGCCATGATCTTCCCTGATCATCCTTGACCAGTCTAACTCTTCCCTTTTAGAATGGGAAAACAAACATCACATGGGCTGATCTGTTAGGTCAGTGAAGACAATAAGTGAGGGATTTCTGTGTAAAACTTTTCCCCCCAAACAGAAAGCAACTAAGGCAACCACAGAAATCTCAGAAAAGCACTGCTAATGGCCCCACAGTGAAAACATGCAAAGCACTAGATCAAATCCTCTGCACCAGATCTGGTAACAGACTGGTATGGTGTTCCTAAGCCTCTTGATGGAACATTTGTCCTACATCAGTATTACAATCTGCAATTATTATTGAAAAAGTATTACTCTAGGTCAAATGCTGGGAAATATCTGAAGAGCTAGGGTTCATCAAAAGAGTGTGTTAAGGGTCATATGCTTTTCTGAAGTTCAGTTAAGGTACTGCTCTGTGCGTTTTTAAAACAATACTTCAGAAAAAGTGAAATCATGTGAGTTTTATGAACTCCGTTGCACAATCCTCATAATTTTGTTAAATCAGGACAAGCATGTTTGAGTTTATATTCTGTTCCTGTGTGAAAATCATTTTCATGCTCAGTTTCTCCCTTTGCACTGGTTTTGTTCCATAGAAGCACTGAGCTTTACTGGTTTCAGTTGAGCAAGTCTGGATTACCCAGACTGAGATAAAGGTTTTCCAACAGCTGTATAAATCTCGGGTGCTCCCTTGAAACTGCTGCCAACAGGTGGTAAACTGCTACCATTCACTGCGAACAATTTTGCAGCATCGGCATCAAGATGCTCCAGTAACGGATGGTGCAAAACAAATGGACTTGTGAAGTTCCTGGGACCACACACTAGATTCATTCAGGCCATGAAGCAGCTATCAGATGGCAACAATTTTGTCACCGCTAGTACAGAACATAATGGAATATGTGTCCTGGAGCTGAAAAGCTCCATATCTCATTAACTATCCTCTGAGTCATGCCTGTCACCACGAGCTTTAAGTTTTAATTTCCTTGCTTTCACTGGTTGTCAGGGCTATTTGACTATATCTCTTTTGTGTTTAATCAGTGGTACCAATACTTTTGATGAGATTATGTTGTGAACCTGGTGCTCCAGGAAGTCACAAACAGAATTGTATATACAGGAACAAATTAAGTACAGCTCTTTACTTTGAGATAGAAAAATAACTAGTCCTATGAAACATAACATCTTTAGCAAAAAATGCTTTGGAGAGCTAGATTATCAAATGAAACAGTTCAGTGGTTCAATTCATACCTGACAGGCTTCAAAGAATATATATGCAAATTGATCTCCCAGCTGCAAGGGTAATTAACATGGCCTGCTGCAGGGGGCTGTTCTTCCACCCATTCTGTTTCATTATTATTTTAGTGACTTTATATTTTTCCTCAATCCTCTGTCTTTTGGTATGGAAATAAATTTAACTTCCTGCTTTATGTAAACTTCATTACACTACAGTCAGCAGGGAATCTAGCCTGCTGGAAGAACTAAAGTTTGAAAACCAATACAGTCTGACATAAAGCTTAGCACTGTACAAACACTTTTGTTGTTGATATTATTATGTGTATTTTCCTGGGTTTGCCCAGTACACTTGTTATACTGTTTTAAGGGACTACAGAAATCCTGATTCTTCCCTTGTATTTAAACCAGTTTAACAACATTGAAACAGAGCTAGAAAAGGACTAGAGAAGACAAAGAATCTTGGAACATGCTGTTTAAGCCATTTTTTTTCTAAAGTATTCAGATTGTATTTGAATAACCAGTGGACTCTTTTTTTTCCAAAGCAGGAAGGATATAGCCCTAACTGTACATCATTTTGTGCAGTATTGGACCCGTTGGCCAAATAGTGGGTCATGAACTGAAGTATGTGGTTCAGTTCCCACAGAGACACATGCCCTCTGTATTACATATTGTAAAATGTTCCCCATATGGTTATGAGGGAACACCAAATCCATTTTCCCATTATATAGTAAGAGTGCAACTTACAGTGAAGCAGTCCAATTACACATGCCAGGGAAAACTATAAACATAAAAACATTACTGCTTTTGGATGCCTTTCATAACCAGAAACTTCTGTATGAAGCCATTTCTACAAATTATAAAGCAAAATCGTATGTCAAATCATTTTAAGCAAATGTTTATGAGAAGATACAGAGTAACAGGTATATCTATAATTCATAAGAGTCTAAAATTTACTTTACAGAGGGTCACTGAAATCAAGTGATTTACTACAGGCATAAATGGAATCCAGCCCACTGCATGTTTCCATGTTACACATTTTTATATCAAAGTTTGATATTACTTTTTTCCTCAAAAGCCTTTACAAGTTTCAAACAATATATAATACAGTGTATATGATGTGAATGTGTGCATGTGCATAACCACATATCCTTGTTAAATAATGTTGAGAAAACCCTATCAGTGGTTGTGTTATTTTGTTAAGCATTCAGGTAGTTTCCTCATCAAATCAGTGTCAGCTACAAATGCAGAAAAACTCCAGTCTGTATGTTACCAGATTTAGGCCAGTGCCCTGAAGGGTCAGGTCATGCCCTGTATTTATCATCATCTGATGCTACAGTGCTAAACAACTAGAGGAGCTCTTCTGTTGCCTACACATTACTGCATACCCAATACTTAACGGAGGTTAATTGTATGTATGTTAAAACAACTCTGGTGAGAGTGGGAACAGAATCTCTACTACATGGGTGGATAAGGCCAGTTCTGACCCTGGATATCAACCCCATATCTTTCTATAAAGTAAACGTACTATGAGAGGGAGAAAGAAAAAATATGACACAGAGAACTAGCTGTTTGAATCCAGATTACATTTATGAAGATATATTGTTTTAAGCATTAACAGATGGGCTTTTTCAGTGGTGTCTATTTTCCTTTGAATTTTATTGCTGGTTGAGAGTTTATCTTTCTTAGCCTCCTTAGAATAAGCCAACCCGCATTTTGGTCTGAAAAGAAGACTTCATAAATTACATGATGCCAGTATGGCAAATTGCACGTTTATGAGGCAATTTCTGGCAGATTAGCTGATGTGCATCACCACAGCTTCACATTCAAGTGATTTGGACATGGCCCATAATGAATAAGACATTCCCAGCAACAGAACACCGATTTTGCATTATTATAAACCAGGGGTTGACAGCAGAATACCGATTTTGCATTATTATAAACTAGGGACTGAAAGTTACTGCTGTCTGGCAAGTGTTCAGCAATCATTTGTTGGCAGGCTCAGCTGAAAGGCCAAGGACTGGGAAAGCAGGGAGCCTGAACATATCTTTCTGTGAGTGAGTATCTCAGGTCAGTGTTGAGAAATACTTCAGTGCCCAGAGAATGGTCTGGGTGTTAAGCTTGCCATTGCCATTCATGCATCATGAAGGAGCAAAGTCTGAACTTTCAGAGTGAACAAATCTCCATGTTCCACATTCCACAACACTCAGGCTTTAAAATAATTACAGAGAAAATGGCAGATCTGTAACACAAGCCCAAAATGCTGGCAGGAGAAGAGAACAGTCACAAGCAGGGACTGATTTTTTCACCTCATTCCAGTTTTGTTGTAGAGCTGAAAAAAATGAAGTGACCAACAAAAATTCTGCTTCTGTTATTTTCCACTGTGTCTGCAAAATGGCTCTTTAAATACCACTTGACCTTGAATGTAAAAATAATCTGTCCTTTATCAGTCGTGTCTTTTCATGGCCTGGCTTATAGCATCAAATTTACATCTTGCCTTACTGCGGAGCTTCTTGTGATAATGAATTTAAGCAAGTACCTGTACTCCAAAAATGCATTCCTCTTTACTGTATAAAAAGAGGAGTGCAAATGCCTTTTGTCTGTCACTTGCTATTTGACTCTGACATATGGGCTCCACCACCACATATTAGGTCTGGTTCAAAAACATCCCCCCCCAGCTTCCACTAAAGCCCTATGTGTGTTATATGAATTAAATGCTCAAGCTTTTGAAAACTAAAGACCTCAAGTCATTCTTACATAATAACAAATATTTCCCCTTTGTTACTCTGTATGTCTTTTTCTCCGTCCCCTCTTTCTATTATTCTGCCTTACTAAAATTAGTGAGATTGCTGATGTGAGTAAAAATACCCACCTGAGTAAGAGCCAAACCTTTAGATTGTACAGCTATGGTTTCGTTTGAGTCCTTCCCTTCATACTGCAGAGTGCTCTCTGTGCTAGTTAAGGTGATGGATGACATCAAGGCTGGGATACATGGCAGGGGTGGCTTTCTTGTGCAAGACTGCAAGGCAAGCAATGGAGTGAATTATGGCATAGCCTTGAGTCCTGCTTAGACATAGGAGCACGAAGCACATGAGTAGAAGGAAAATTTAAGTGAGGGGAAGGAAAGCTCCCCTACACCTTCCCACCAACTTCCATTCACATAGGAGTATGTGTTTTTCTGGGCAAACACAACGTGCTTGAGAGTGGCTGGTATCCGCTGGGCCTGTTTCTGACTCCTTTGGAACATGGCTTGAGACAAACTGCAACAAGAGGTAAATCCAAGAAAGAGTGTGATAGCATGGATACAATGACATCTCTTCAAGGGTTAATTATAATGCATTTAGTTAAAAGTACAAGTACAAGAACTTTGCTCCTCTGGCTCTTTTCACTGAACTCACCACACTGATTATTCAGCCTGGAATAAAGATGTTTGTTGACAATAACTAATTCAAGTATCTGCAAGGCTCCTGATTGAACCTTTTAACAAACTGCAGAAATTATGTGGCTGTAGAAAAATACACTGCCCTTCTATATCCCCACCAATAGTATTTTAAATGAAAATGCCCAGAGAAGGTTGAAAGAAAGTCTCTAAAAATCTTTTGTCCCTTTCTTCTGACCTTTTTCAAAAGACCTTCCAAGCACCATGCAGGGTCCGCTGTCTCTCCCTGTTGAACACTGAGTATGCAAAACTGATGGAATGTGTCCTGTGCCTTCTCTGGAGCATATAATCTACAAGTAACACTGCTGCACAACAGAAGATATGGGGCTTTTTCTGTGGAATAATTACTATTCCGAGATTCTTTTTGTCTAGCCACGAAGGCACGAGGAACAGACGTCCTTGACATCTATTAGGGGCCACCTAACTGCAGACTTGAAGACAAACCTCTGATTACATGCCCTCCAACTCATGCTGGATCAGTGTTAGCAGCAAGAGCAGCAAGCTGCACTGTGTCCAGCACTTGCAGGCTGGAGACAAATATATTGGAGAAATTCCAGTTTGCCGAGGGAGAAAAAGCTATGAACTCCACTCTCTTATTTTTGATTCAGTCTCTGAACCCAGTAAAGATATCAAGATGTTAGAGTTACATCCCTGTTGTGCCTCTGAACTGACTTCTGGAAGGAATCCTTCTGTAGTAAGGAGGTCACTGCCAGGGTTCTCCCAACTAATATGGTCAATGACCATTTCACTGTGGGCCAAGCATTAAATTGCACATCCCTTTCTATAGAGGTTTCTGGTGGAGAAAAATAGACCACCTCAGCAGGACTGAAAGCATCATTCTGCCACCTTCCTGTCCCCAGTTTGGCCTCGTCTTCAAGGAGGAATTTTGTTTATCCCTTATCAAAGCCACATGTTTAAGCAGATACTTAGCTGTGAAGTATGTCAGGGCATGCTTGAGTGCCCCAATGAACTGGCACCCTTACTGCCAAATAAAGCTCAAGGGAAGTTTTTGTAATGACCATGCTGACTTGGAAGGTATCAGGTGCAGGGCATTGTAGATCACTATTTTACTGATTCATTTCATGTGTTTTGAATGAAAAAGTTCTGAGCAACACCCAGCACCTGGACACTTACAAGTTGGTCTATTTGTCTGCCAAGTAGGAATGTGTCCTAAATTACACTATCAACTTGTCAAGTAGCAAAAAAAAAACAACCACAAGCACATGAACTGCACACACTATCACCATATTAATCTCTTTGTATATTAAAAAGGAACATCTGCCTAACTCAGAAAGTGTTGGGCATTTAATTGGTTTCATCAAGTAGATTAATCTTCTCCTGGAAAATTATGAAAGATGTTGCTTCTGAATCTGGTTGGTCTAAACATGGAACAAAGTGCCAATGAAACACATTATTGTTCTTGTGGCTCAGTATTTCCTTCAGTGCCTCAAAAATTCCTGCAACACTAGAAACATGCTGCTGATCTTGCTGTGGGAAGCACGCCAGCAAAGAAGGCCAGTGCCAGCAAAGAAGTCAAACACGGATGTCACAGATACATCCCTGCTTGGCCCTGGTAATCCTACACAAAGCTGCCAAGCTTCAGAAGTCCTAAGAACCCTTCACCTAAATGTTTGCAAGGGCTGATATAAACTATAAAAGGATCTTGGTATCATTAAAGGTGTGTTAGGCCTTATAGCACATAGTCGTGTGGTGGGAGAAGTGAGTGAGTTTTCAGTTAGCAGCAGTATGATGTCTGCAGGTTCAAATACCTGGCAACACATTCATATGAGACCTCCCCCTCTTCAGTGAAGGTCCTCTTCACTGTCAAGACTACATACAGAGCATAACGTGTTATTATAGACAAGTATGGGTTAGACAGACCTATAAAAGCATACTTAATCCCTGACAAGTAGAGAAACCAGTGCCATGCTAAAAAGAGTACACACCTTTGGCCTTTCTTAGATCACCTAACCCCAGCTGTCAGCATGACGATAGCTGGGTATCACCTGCTCTGGTAGGCACCAGAGCTGATGCTGTAACCCTGCAACAGATTAATTGGTTCAGTGTTTTCTGGGCTCCCTCGTGAATTATGTGGCCAACAGCTCCCAGTGTGACTACTGCAAGCTGTGTCCCCTGTCTAGGAAAAAATCTTTGAAGAATCTCCACTTTTCCAAAACCACAAAGATAGGGTTTCTTTGGGTATTAGTCTCCTTCCTGCAAAGTACATCTGTGAAAGCTGAGCTGAGGAACTACAAAAACAGCAATAACCAAGAAAAAATAAAGGTGATAACAAGAGGTCTGGATATCCCATAAAATTAAAGACATTTACAGGGCTGGGTCAAAAGAATAGCTTGGAAAAGTTCTTGAGAGGGGAGAGAGAAAGGGAGAAGAAGAAGAAGATCAAGATGAAGGCAGGAGTGTATTAGTAGTAGAAAAATAGGAAAATTAGTCTATTAAATTATCATTTACTTGCTTTACTTGGTATATCACTTCCCTGCATAGGAGGTTAGGAACATGAAGGTATAGCAGCTGTGCCATCATTTTCAGGTCAATTCCTGGGAAGCTGCCCTAGACACATGTGACCAAGCAATATTAGGGAACACAAAAGCAACCTCCTACAGGAAAAGTCGTGACTGCTTGCAATCATTAAACAGACATCACATTTCTCAGGTAGCTTAGGCCTAACTCAAGACTCCTGGCTGAAAAAATAAGAAGTCATTGTATTCTGCTTACCAGGTATTTCCTATCCAGTTCAGGTGTGCACACTATTTCTTCCTTACTTCCCACTTTTTGTCTGGAGGTGTCTGCAGTCCAGTGATGGGGGCTTCTAAAGCTCACTGATTCCAGGTACAGTTTTTAATCCCGAGGTTTTTTCATAAAGGATTTACCAGGTCCTGTAAATACACATACTGTGACATAGAAGAATATCACCAGAAAGTAACTATGTAATCATTTAAACTTTGGATGGTTGCTTTTACTTTTCATTTTCAGTACTTGACCTCTTTCAAAAGAAAGCCCATATTGACATCTTCTACAGTCTGACTTTCTTTTTTATCTCTGTGTCTCTTTTCTACACCAGGTTTTCTACCATGACACCACATTTGTCTGGCTCTGTTTGCTCACTTAGAGAAAAGTAGAGCCAGGAGTTTAAGCACAGTGCTCACACCAACATCCAATTCCAGGTGACTTACAGCTATAAGGCCAAAGTCAGAAAGGCTAAGTTAGGTTAACAGCACTACTGACAGCAACCCACTTCCCAGATTAACTGTATCTAGTCTGCTCCTGGAGCTCATACTTTTTTCTGCTTCAAAAAAAAAGATGTGTTATTGTCATCAATACAAATACTGATTCTGCAGTAACCTCTCCCTTTTTGACTGAGATAGGTGAATTCAGCTGGTAGATCAATGGGTAGTCTCTTTTGGGAGAGGAAAGGATTAGAAGTGATAACTTCTTGATCCAACAAAACTACATGAGGACATGGGCCATGAAATTATCACTGATAACTTTAGTGACAAAATCTGAAATTCAAATAAACAAAAATATCCCCTTTCCTGGAAACATCTGTTTTATTTATAGAGTGCTTTAACAGTAGCTAAGTGTACACAGACCTATGCATATTTGTAGAAAAAGCTTTTTGAATGACAATCTTATGAGAAAATGAAAGTAAAAGCATTATGATACACATCTGTGTTTTCTATATACTCAGTTATTCAGTTCAGTTTCTATTAACATATTACAGCTTCTGGCTTTTGAGGTTTTCACATTAAATATATGAATACTCCCACACATTTAAAGATACTTAAATGTTCTGGTTAATACAGGGGTTCTTTTCTCTTTCTGAAGAGGAAAAAATTGAAACACCTTCATTTCAGGATTTTATTTAAAAAAAAAATAATTTTGGAATGATTAAACTAGAAGACTATTTTTCAAAAAAAATTTCTGCAAGTTGTAACAAGCTTTTTCAAACTAATTCCACTAGAGAGACAAAATACTAATGCTGCCATACTGGTTTTATTACTTATAAGAACAGTATGGTATAAAAACTTGTAGGTACTTCTGGGGAAGCACTATCAGCTTCTGTCACAGCTAAATTTTGTTGCCAATCCATGTCATTTTACAGAAGCAGGAAGTAGAGTGCTTAATGTTAAAGATTCTCTGGTTTTCAAGAACAGATATTTTTCCTCAAAACCTTTAAAAAATATTATATAAAGTTTTGCCTTCCTATGCATTTATAGAATGTCCTTCCAGACCCACAGATCTCCAGAAGACTCTTCCCACAATTAATTTACTCATGCGAATTCTGTGCTGGGTGGATCTTGCAGAAATTGCTGAGGTTCCTGTGCTAGCAAATTGTATCAGATGCAGAACTAGTAGATGCAGAGTGTTTGTAGACATGGAGTCTACAATCTAAAACTCAAAATGTTTATTTAACTGGGAGATCTGTGTTTAGAAATAGCAACTACTTACAATGGAGGGCCAGCAGCTCTGTGTATAAATGATGTCTGACAGCATAACGAACTCTTAGGTGAGAGGAGTGCTTTCAGGACCTGCAATTTAGCAAATACCAAATCCTACTACTGTTTCACAATTAACCAAAAGATGGGGCTAGTTCATTCCTTTTTTAATGTTTTTCAAAACCATGTTTCTATTTCCTGACCTTGGGTTACTGGTATGTTCCTGATGGAAAATGAGGTGGAATCTTCTCCAGTGACACCTTTATTACTAGCAGATTGACTCACAGTGAGGATCTTCACTTTCTATTTTGTTCGCAGCACTTCCATCTGCATCTTAAAAGGCCTCCACCCAGCCACAGTGCCCTGCAACTGTGTTGGACCATTTCATGGTGTCAAAGTAACTGCAGAAAGCGAAGAAGACTTGGATAGTATGTTTTCAGCAATCAGGACATACACTGAACTGTTCTTTGCCTATAGCCCAGCAGAGAACCAGGAAGAGAAAAGTTGTTACGCAAGTTTCAGCATTAAGTATCTTTGACTTATTGCTGTGATTATACTAATTGCTCATCTTCCTAGTGGGAGGTTTCAGGAAGCTGTTCTGAAGTAATCAAGCTGAGATGCGGCCTTCTATTTATAAGAGGCCTAGAAATCTTACCCTCCCAAAAAGAGTATCTAATTGAATCTCTACAAAACAGCAGATACAATTTCTCTTTCCTCCCTCGGAATCTCACTCAAGACTTTATGATTCAGTCCTTCCTCACTGTGAATGTCTGTGAACTTTAAATTATGCTGCCCGGGAGTATTGCAGACAGCACTTGTTATCCTGTTTGCCCAGGCTTCAAACATACAGCAAAACCTCTGAAGCTCTGTATTAACTCCAGGATTATTTCATATGGTGCCATATGAATGTATATATTACCCAACTCCCAGGCAACTTAAATACGAAAATAATAATGTTTCGTATTTACATGAAGGATTTGGGCCCAAAGTAGTTTCATATTGTGATATATGTATATAGCACCCATTAAAAAGAGTTAGTCTTGGTGCCATACAATCATAGCCCCAAGGAAACTCTACACTTCAACTGATGGGAAGGGGTAATTTGGTGAAAGAACACTTTGGCCATCACAATAAGGACCACTGAACATTTCTCCATGCAAGACCTTTTAAAGTAAAAAAGACAAAAGTCAATTTAACTCAGACAAATGAGGGCAGAGCCCAACACCAGTAGGATTTGAACCAATATTTCTAACTGATCTACTGAGAGCCTTTGTGTGATAAAGCCAGAGTAGCCTTCCTCAGAGTAACATGATTCTACTGAGAGGAGGTTAAATTTCATCATAGATCAGTGGAAGAACTTTGCTGTAGTAAATGTTGTTCTGTTTTCTTTTCCTAGTTTATGACTACAGTTTCTTGATAAAACTGGGCACGTATTCTTAATAAGTTCTTCAGGAAAGCCAAAATGACTTGATAACAAAGGTTATATTTTGCCCAATACTTTCAACCAAAGGAAAAGAAAATAGAAAGTCTAAATGAACTGTTCTGACATTTCTGAAGCACTTCATTTACAGGCACATGCAATAAACACAAAGGAAATAAAGAGCTAAATCCACTCTGGTACTGAAGGAAGCAGTAGAAGTGACATTTTTTTCACAGCAGACTAGCTACTAGGGATTTTATGGAGGCTAAACAAAACTCAGGTTAAAATCCCTCCTCAGCACAAGGGGATTTGAAGGCATGTGTTTCATCTCCCAAAGAAATGTCTTACCCACTGACTGTTCTGTAAGGTATCTTGGTGTAGAGGAGATGTAAGAAAGACAAGACATTCCTTCAAGCTATATTTGCCTCAAATATGAATATGGATTTATAAAAGTTGCTTTAAATACAAATTAAGCTGGCTTAAGTACTTGGGCCTTTAAATTCTATTTAAGAGATTTTTTTACTTAAATGCTAGTATTTCTGAATGTAGACCCAGCTCAACAAATGTCTCTCAAAGGTGTACAACAATGTCAACAGAACTATGGAAAAAAACATATCCCAGACTAGCATGGAAGTAAAGGCACTTTCCTGATGGATGAGATATCATTTCAAATCACTTTTGCAAAAGGATCTCAACTGAGATCTCCTACACCATGTATAAATGACCAACAACTGAACTTTTCAGGTAGAAGGATTGATGGCTGTGTAAGGTCTATTTTTGGACAGCTTGCGTCTGCGATACCAGATGCTGAGACACAAGTAAAAAATGGATTTAGAGGGAAGAACTGAGCATGGGAAACTGGAAGGATTAGGGAGTACCATTTCATTGTTTTATTAGACAGACCTATAGGAGTCAGAGGCCAGGGTGAAAAAATCGCTCTTGAAATGGGATTTGAAGACAGCCAGGAGGTCACCAAAGCAAACAGCAGGGTATCTGTTACAGAAGCTGAGATTCACGGGAGAAAAACTAGGAGAAAAAAGTCCAAAATTAAAAGTCCTCATCTCCTTCTATACATCATCAGAAATCAATACAAACCAAGTAATTCACAGAAAGAGGCAATTTTGTGTGTTTGTTTGCAAGCTGTGATAGATCTACTGGCTTGCATGCCTGTTGTTCCTATCCTTGACGTGACATACACAGCACAGGTATCATGATGTATATAAGCCATGAAAAACATTACCATGAGAAATGCAGGGGGTGGCTGCTTTTGACAGCCAGTGATGTTATTAGCTAGCCTTTTGCGTTGGTAGCTGAAGAAAATTCAGTCAACATATTTTAACCTTCTGAACAATCCCAGCACATTGTGATCTTAGCAAAGCAGCTGATAACAACTGAAGTACAAGCTCTGCGTCAGACAAACAGCAGCTGGGGGAAGGGAGTTCTGCTCTCCTTCCTCCCCCATGCCAGCCCAGCTTGTAGATCAAGCTCATCATCTCTTTCAAGGCAAAAGGCACTGACATCTTTCTTCCTCAAGCAACAGAGAAAGAAGGGAGCCTACCACCTCACTAGAGTATTATAGAGCAATAAAAATACACAAAAGCACTTAACAGCTCTAAGAGAGCAGATGAAGGACAGCCCAAACCCACCTGATGCTGGGACTCCAGAATAGGCCTTGCATTATGAACCAAATTAGGCTTTGGTCCAAGACAAATCGTGAACTGTGCTGACTTAATTTCAGCTCCTCTCTACAGCCTTTCATTAGGAATCGTAAAGGTTCCTTCTGAGCTTTTTCAAAGCAAGGAAATCCAAGTGGTCTCCAATTTCAGTTGTGCACTGTGATGAAAGTAGGCTGTCTGTGAAGAAAAGGGGGGTAAACTGTCCAGCCCTTTGAGTTCAGTCTGGGTCTCACATATGTAGGAGTGCAGGAATTCCTCAGCTTCGCATTTGGAAATGGGCCCAGGTCAGAAAGTAAAAATAGAAAAGTGTGCATGCAATTCTAAGAAGCTCAGCTGCAAGGAAGGGGGGAAAATGTTTCCTGTAGACCTTGATTCAAGCTTTTCGGAAGTTTCAAGGACAAAGATGAAAAAGGTCCAGGGCTCCATTTCATTTTGGAAGTCTTAATTCATTATTCTGCACAGTGGAAAACCATTCTCAACACAATGAAAGTTATTATTTGGGGTTTTTTTAATCTTGTTTTATAGTTTGCTTGAAAAAACATTTGCTCAAAATATGCATATATAGTCTTCATAGTTATTGTATAACAGGACCACATTTAAACCATAACTCTTTTAACATTACAAAATGGAAAAAAATATCTGGTAAATGAAGAGAAAAGCAGCAGATAACACTGTTCCTTAGTAGAGAGC
Source organism: Actenoides lindsayi (assembly GCA_025331215.1). Taxonomy (NCBI): domain Eukaryota; kingdom Metazoa; phylum Chordata; class Aves; order Coraciiformes; family Alcedinidae; genus Actenoides; species Actenoides lindsayi. The sequence continues at coordinate 22,394 of WTSP01010724.1, read as the reverse complement.
AGATGTATCATTTCTCTCAGGGAATACAGTTCTGCTTCTTCACTCAAATATTCCCAGAATGGGTGAAACAGGTTTGCATGAGTACATATATCAAAGAGAACTGAGCTTAGATTGGGATGCCCAGATTATCTGTACATGTAAAGCTCATGAAAATTCCCTGCATAGACTAGAGTACAAGCTATGACCACCTTGAGAAGGTAAGTACAGAGGAAACCAAAGAGTAGCGAACATGGGATTAAAACATCCATCCCTTGATCCTGTCTGTTGGATGATGGGTTGTGCAGGACTCAGTCAGCAATACCTAGGTGTATACATAGCTCTGTGTGTGTGTGTGTGTGTGTATGCAGCTATAGCTACACAAAAAGAAGACAGCTGCAAGTGAAGACACAAAGGCCAGGGCACTATTGTCTGTTTTTTTCCACAAAAATAGTCTGGCTGCTACTGCTGCTAGTAATGGGAGAAGGGAGGACCCAAAAGAAGTGACAACATGCCCCCAACACAGCATTGGTGCTTCTTGCCTTCTCATTTCCCCATGAAGCTTGACTTTCTAAAGCTTTCCCTGCTTTAGAAAAGCAGGGGACACACTGGTTGTGTCCTTATTCCTCCTATGAGAAAGGGTTATGGCCTGGTATGCCCCCTGCCCACCACCCTGGGTCATATAACTTAATTTGGCCTACCAAAAGCAGCCACCTCGGTAGCTCTGCAGTGAGACTCCAAGGGCCCCCCCCATGACAGTATCCATGAGCCGGTCTGGTTTGCCCCTTTGGCTACTGGGAACTCTAATTGTGCCACAGCATCCAGGCTGGCACTGCAGGTTCCTCAGCAGGTAGGAAATACATGGAGCTACAGAGTCATAGAAGGTCCCTTTGTCAGCTCCAATCAGCAGCAATATGTAAATGTAATTTATTTTTTTTTTGGGTGGGGGGCAAGAGTAATAAAATAATTTTATGTGAAACAGAAGAATAGTAAGAGCAACTTTCAGCAGTTCTGCTTGAAGAATCAGACCAGACTATAGCTTAAATGAATAAAAAAAATGACTAGCAATTTTATTTAATTATATTGCTCAGTCTTAATTGTGTCCACCAATATAAACAGTCCAGTGACTGATGTGTTATTGTGAATTTGTGGATTGTATCTGTGATGACTGTGTTCAGAAATGACCCTCTGAGAGTAAATCAGTCCTGGGAAGAAGAGACCTCTGCTGATTTGCATTTCTTACACTTTTAAATCAGTTTTCAATTGGTCAGAATTTCTATTAACAACAAAAACCACCTCAAAAAATGAAGAATGATGACAGTTTTCACAGTACAGATCTTCTCAGTATCCTTGAATGTTCTTACAAGGTACTTCATTCCTTTCAGACTACTGTGAAGGCAAACAGATACGGGAAAGAATCAGCTACATGTTTTCCAAAACAGTAGTTTCCAACCTGTGATCACCACAAATCCAGAGGCTAAATGGTCTACAAAGAGAATCTGTGAAGAACAAGCTAGTCATGAATATTCTTGTTTTGGGAAAGAGTCCGCAGATGAAAACTGGTGAAACTCTTTTTTATGATAGAGCAAGGTAAACTCTGCAGTTACCTTTTCACATTCATTAAGCAGAAAGCTGAAGCAATGTGATCCTTTCTCCTCAGTTTCAGAATAGCCCATGTAGCCAAGTCCTTTGATTTGAGGGTATGACTGGATGGTAAATATCTTCATCTGGCATCATACCCTAGAAAATTTCTCCATTTCTAGTACTGCTGAGGGTTGTTCTGCTGAAGTAATGTAGCCACTGGAGGCATCACTGTCTCTGTCCCACAGCAACAGCATGTCAATAAAATGTCCTTGACTGTGACATTGCTTATCAAATCCAACAAGAAGCCTAAAACTAGATCTCCTCAAGTCTAGTGGAGAAATTGCTAGCTACGTAGCTAAAGTTTTCTAATCACTCTGTCTTTATTTTATTAACTTAATAGTCTCAAGCTGGCACTAATTCATTCACTTTATTAATCTGTGCTGAAACAAAAAAGATGGGGTTTAAATTTACACCAAAATCTAGTGCTGCCGAGTAAGTGTTCCTGAGCTCCACTTTGGTTTTGCTGCTTTCAAACATCTTTTCCTGTTTGTTATGAGATTGCTATTGCTCTGCTGTGAGTTTAAATGGGGCAAGGCAGCCTAAGTTTTGCTGATGAGTAACTTCAGAGGTTTAGGGGTAAAGAAGAACAAATTACTTCAGCTTTGAAGAAAATTAATATACCTACTGTAAGGAGAAATTACTCAAATATGGGCAGATGACAGTAAAAGTCAAAAGTATCATTGTGAAAGATCTGCTAAAGTGGAATAGTATTTATGCAATGCAAACAGATTTGTGCTGCTGAGCAAATCTGACTCCTTTCAGGAATAAGCCTCAGAAATGGGTTCCTTTGCAGGCAATACAGTGGGCAAACAAACACTTGAGTGTCAAATAAAATGAAATATGAAACAATACAGCAGTGCTCAACTGGGAAAGCAAGAGGCAGATATTCTGCTTTCTCACTTCTCAGGCCTCTTGTTTGAGAAATGGTGACTGGGAAGAATATTTACTACTCTTTGTTACTATTTGTTATAACCTCAGTACCCTAGAGAATGGAAAGTGGGGATACCAAACATAAAGAAGCTGGTAGGAGGACAGCTTACAGTCACACTCATGTCCTCCTCTGACTGCTAGTCATCAGCACCCACTTCCATAACTGTATCACTTTACTCTTTCTGGTACCAGCTTTCACTAATGGCAATCTAACTGTGACAGAAGGTGTCAGCATTCTGTGTGCAATGGTGTGACAGCTCTCAATCTCATCGCATTCAAGTCCAGATCAAATATGAGGAATGGTTTGAAAAATAGTTCAGCCAGTCCTGCCTTCCCTTCTAGGGAGAACATGGTATTTGGACACACAGGAAGACATAGACATCACATAAAAAACACTAAAAACTGCACATATCTGTTTGGTTGATGTTTATTGAGTTCCAATGGTATGTTCAGCAGCTTGCCTGGGAATCTTCCAATGCAATTATTTAGGTCATTCCGAATTATAGCTTCTCATTTTTGCACCCCAATATTTACAGATTTAGATGCAGGCTCCAGCTCTTACAGACTGGGGAAATGTTACCAGCAGGATCTATGTGATTGTCCATCTTTAGTACTTGTAGCCAAGTGTCCTGACCCATATAGATATAGAGACTGCCAAATTCTTTTGAGTTTGCAAAGCCAAATTTTTCTCCTTCAATATAGTTCAGACTCCCCTGCTTCCACTGGTCTTACTCTCAAGATCACTGGGAGTTGAAGGGGAAGAACAAACAGGACAAATGCATTCCTGATGTAAGCAGATGAAACCTTATAACCTCATTTTTCCACTGCCCCCATTTTAGTATTTGTCAGTTGAGTAGCAGCTGTTTACACCAATTATGAATTTGGCCTAAGATATAGAAATAAAGCAGTGGATTATATTCCATGGAGAGTACATTAAAAATAAACAATGCATGTGTGTGTGTGTCAGAACTGAGTCTTGAGTCCTTAATTATAGGAAACAGGAAATACTTTGGTTGCCCTCCTTCCCAAGATCAAAATTAGTTAATAATTACACCACTTCTTAAAGATTCCTTCTCCCTTTGGCTTTACTGCCACTGGGGAGGGGGAGGGAAGGGTGGAGGAGGAGGGAGGAAAGCAGGGATCACCATAACAATATGTAGGTGGAAAAAAGAGACATTACATGTTTTAAGATAAGAGCAAGGAAAGCATCTCATGATAAAATCAGCCAGTCCTTCCCTTGTGCAGAACAGTAGGTCATTCAGGAACATTCAGGAGAATTCTTTTGCTTTGCTAGGGTTTTTTTTTTTTTCCACAGCCGTATTTAGGAAGCTGCAGAGCATTATCAAAAGACATTCAGGAGCTGGGGTGGGGGCAGTCTTAGCAAAGATTTCAGCAGTCTTTAAACTGTCTGGCAATTTCCTGCACAGAGATCCAGCTGGAGGTGGAGATGAGGGGACAGAAGTTTTTCTTAAATAACAATAACCTGGTATTCTTCTCCACTTTAAGGCATTGTCTCCTCTGTGGTTGCATTTCTTCTTTTTTAAGCTAAACAAATATAAAATTAAAAACTCTTTAGGTGATCAGAGACAGATTCCCAAAAATGTTACATGATACAGCTCAGTGGCAGCACTTAGTCTGTTGCAAGCAGTCTGCACAGGCTCAAACCCCATTAAAACTCTTTTATTAACGTTTTTTTTAGGCAAGTATAATGACACACTTATACAACAGCATAGGTAAAGAGTAACAATCCAGGTCTGCAGCTTCATGGTAGAAAGAAAACTCACATCTTGTCAATATGGGACAAAGAGGGCTGCAAATGGAGATGTAAAATCAGGTTCATGTTTAAAACATCTAAACTAATATGGCTTTAGGAAAGAAACAACACATTAAGAACAATGTGTGAATATCCACTGGCAGCCCTGAGTGCAGAATATTGTTCCAATAGTGCAGCTTGCTCATATACATAAAATAAGGAGGATTTAGCTGGTTAATAATTTATCTGGTGACTTCTTAATCTTGAACCAAAAATATCCTTGAATGTTTCCAGAGGAGCTGATATCAGGCATCCTCAGCAATTGTAAAATCTGCCCTTTTTCTGCTTTGTGCTAGCTGACAGTTAATCATAGTTTTGGCTCTGTAAAAGACATACATACGTGATTAATTTAATGCGCAATGAGTAGTGCCATTAACATCATGTGCCTATGCCTTCCCAAACGCAAGGGCTTACATTTACCTAGTGCCCTCTCAACATAGACAGACCTCTTGGGAGGTGCTTTGAGCAAATCTTATTTCAAAGAACGAAGCGGGGGGGGAGGAAGGGATTTTTTTTCTCCACAAAGGAAATATCTCTGCCAGCAGTACAAAGCCGGGGCTGTCCGCAAGGGCTTGCAGGATCCCATCTCTCGTCTGACAGCAGCAGGGCACTACCCAGCTGCAGTAGCCACCACCGGCTCTTCAATTGTTAGCCCTAAACACTCAACAGCATGATCAAGAGGGTTGGAATAGTGACTGGATAAAAGTTCCCCAAACAATGGAAATTAATATACAGTTGTTTTTGTCACGCTGGTAAAAGAAACCTCTGTGTTTGAACCCTTCGGCTTCCCTTAGAGTCCTGGCCATGTTTTCCTGAAATTCCTTAGAGAAAGGCCCCAGGGCTGAGGCAGTGAGCATTCAACTGCTGCAGGTCTTCCAGCAGATACCATTAACCCTTTGGCTGCTAATTCCCCTCCACTGAAAAATGTGTGTCTGCTCTTGGACTACTCAGCATTTATCTGCTCTACTGCTGTCCTTGAGAGTTCAAAGTTCCACATCAGCTGAGCACTTAAGCAAGCACTTACTGTAGTTCAGTGGTCAAATGGGTAAGAGTGATTACTTCTGAGGGCTCCTTGAGTGTTTTCAGCCCTGTTGCTGACTCACTAGCTACTCCCAACTTTGCTGCATATGTGTTAGTACTGAATACGTGAGGCTTACTTAACCAACTAGTGTAAAAGGCTTTGTATCTCCTGTATAAGAGGAAGCGATGTGAGGGAAAACACCTAATGGTGTACTGGATTGTAAGCTATAAACCCCATCAGCAGATTCTGGAGCAAGCTATGTTGAACATACACATTCATCATCAGGAAGCATTGATACTCCATCTCTTCAGTCAGACAACAAGAGTGAAAATGTCTTATATCAGTCTTGTGAAGAGTGTTCTCCCTTGCTGCAACTAAACAAAGCAAAATACATTCACGAAGACTGGTAAATCTCCCCTTAATCCACGTGCTTACAAATACATTGGGCATAGGTATCTGGATTTGTAACACAGTGCTGTAAAAAATAATATCACTCTTGGTGTTAAGTGGTAATTTCAAAATGTTGAGGAGAGGCTCTTAATGAGTTTAGTGTTGACTACCATGGAGAAGATGATACAATTGGGATGCCGGATCATTAAACACATGGAATTATTATTCATTTTAATATTGCAGTGGCCATAAAGGCCAACTCAGTCTCTGCTACAAAGGATCTTACAATTGAGTCTTGATTTTTCCCAAAGTTTATATGTTGCTTTTGTTTTTCTAAGTTTGAGAACATCCAGCTATATTTTTTCTCTCTCACACTCCATAAAAAGCTTTCAAGACTATATTTGGTGAGCTGATAGTGTGGATATTAAAGACACAGAATAGCCACCCACTGCATTGTATTATCTTCTAATGCAAACCACTACAAAAGTAATTACCATGCTAGAAATCCAGCTTGGTGTTACTGAATGGTTATCAGATTTATCTAGCATAATTCTTATAGAGGAAAAAAATGGCTTATGGTAAAAGAAATAGACATCCAGTGTATGAAATATATCTTCCCTTCCATTCCCATTAATCTGGAAGATGTCCTGAGTATTAAACATGGACACTAGACAAGCTGTACAAAGCAGAATGAAGACTGAATTTCTGTTTAATGAGTTGTCACATGCTCTCTTGGTAATTTTTTTTTATTTAAGAACTTCCTTAACATGCATTTGTTAATAACATGCTATTCAGATGTCTCAGATTTCCACTATAAACACGCTTGTGATTATCTCTGGAATAACAGGATCTGAGTGTTAGTGCCCTGCTTATTCACAAACAGGTAACACTTCGGATTCAACCCCTGGTAAGCTGTCTTACAGCCTGACCTGTTTTGAACTAAGAGGGTTAATGCAAGTACAGTTCAACTCACACACCGACAACGGTGACTCCCTGGCAAACTGCCTCTGAAGTCTAGCGCAATTATTCAAGCCCAGTTCTTTGGTTTCTGTAAACCTGTTTTCACTGCTCAGGAGGTAAAAAAAAAAAAAAAAAAAAAAAGATGTGGTTCTGACAGAAATTACACTCACTGTAAGTGGTCTAGATGTCTGGGACATTGAACAGGTCTGCATGGAGGATGCTGTGATCCTGAGGTCCAAAAAACAGTGTTCATATCCCAAGAAATTACATCTTCAGACTGTGGTGTCATCACCATTATTGCTGCAGCTCTTTATAATGTTTTAGAATGACATAAAATTTCTTGCCTCTTAGGTATATTATTTTGACACATCAGTAACACAAGAAATGCACAACCTCTTAGATGGGCAAGTCAGAAACAGGTTAAGGGGAAAATACCAAAAGAAGAAGAGGATATTAAGTTGCTTTGGAATACAGTGAATTCTCACAGAGAGAACAAACCTGCATTGATTCCATTTAGTATGCAATATATTGATTATTTCATAGTTTGTTTGAATAAATAATGTGGCATATTTGTATATTATTTGGTTACTTTTGCTGCATTGTTGTCTAGTGAAAGTCTCATAAATGGTGAAATCTAAACAATGTAGCATAAAAACCTCCAGGCAGATATACCATCATACACATATCTTTAATCTTTCAGATCTCCTGTGGTCACATCAAGTATTGACTAAGGCTTCTATTTTTGCTTTTTCCAACAATGACAAAACTGCTAGTTCCTGCATGAAATATAGGTCATTTGGAGAGATAGATAACAGGTATAGAGATGTACAATTACCTACATATGTATGCAGGGAGGAAAAGAAAGGAAGAGGGTCATAAGATATACATATTCATGTCTAGAAAATGAATGATGTTTGTGTTTGTATGTAGGGCTTTTGATTCCCATGAGGCAGTTATTAGAAGTTCCTTCTCATATTTAGTCATGTTTGGAATTGTGTTCAGGATGTTTAGACTCTTTTCTTCAAGTTGTCACCAGCTCATTACCACAGAATTACATTTTACAAACAAGAGCTGGCTAGAGACAACTTGGCTTGGCTACTGCTGCCTGAGGGAATTTGAAAAAAAATTTATAATTTCCCTGCCTTTGGAAATAGACAGGCATGGACCCAACTGCAGGCAATCTCACCTCTTTACTGCCTTTCTGAGCTGAAGCAAGCAGTTTTTGTTTTCTTGGAGGAGCTATCCTGTTATTTGAAGAGAGAACACACTCACAAAATTATTTTTGCCCCCAAAACACAGTATATCTGAGCAGACATGAATTACTCTTAAAATGCAGTGCTGCATCCTTCTAGAAAGAATTGCTGAAGGTAAGTGGGAAAAAAATTTCTTCTGATGCAGTGGTGAATCACACCATTGCAACCAGTGCTCAGAGTGGGACTCCACAGAATGTTTGAAGTAGCCCAGTTCCTTGCCTTTTCAAAAGAGGCAGTTTACGATGGCACTGACTGCAGCTTTTCCCCTAGGGTCCCTGGGACTTTAACTTTGTTACATTTATGACTGGCCCATCTGCACCTCATTTGACAACAATTTAACCACCACTAGCCCTTATACACACACACACACACATACACACACACACACACACACACACACACACACACACACACACACACTCACACACACTGAACTGTGATAATGTCGTAATTAGCATTTGATCTTTTTGTCTAAAAAAAATCTTCTTGCTGCTACCTTTGATCCTTCTGAAAGTATCCCTCCTCAGCTTCAGCTGCACAAACCACCTTAAAAACTACAACCTCCACTTCCCAGTAATTCTGCTTTTTGCAAAGGATTTGCAAAGATCTCCTCAAAGAAGGAAGTGCTAGCTTTATAGAAAATTAGAGGCAAACTTTAAGGTATGGTCTGCCCACATGATTGCTCAAAGGTCAAAATGATGTGCTTTTTTTTCTTATAATTACAGTTAGATAGTAACTGCTGGTTAGTGATAAATTAAGTCTGCACATCTTAAGTTGACTTGGCATGAGCAGGATATTAATCACTGAATAGCCATCATTTACCTTCGGTTAAAGCACAAATTGCAATTGTGAATAGATCAAGCTGAATATAAGCTTATTTCAAAAGCAATCTACAGGACAGATTCTCAGGCAGTAAAAGCTTCCAAAGTTTAATTAAATTCAGAGCTACATCAATTCACACTAGCTGAGATCTGGGTCCAAAGGATGATCTGTGGAGTAAATCAATCACAATTTATCTTAATATCAGTAAGAATATTCATATTTTTTTGTCCTGATGAAATAGCAAAGCTATTCTGAGTGCACAGGGCCATATCCTGATGCTTCTTCCAGGTAGAACTGTACAAGCCACTTCTCTGCAGTCTGCAGAATAAGTTCCTCATGATCATGCCCTAAGAGTGAGTAGCTACCTGTTCTTGTTGGGAACATCAAGTTAATTCCGAGTTAGTAGTTCTCACTGCTAAGACCTCCTGCAAGAGAAAGTCAAAGTATTTTAAAGGTAAGACTTCATTCAGACTGCATGAACAAAACCAAATGCAGCCAGCAACTTCCAAGTTTTCAGGTCTTCAGACAGAGAAACTACATTGTCTGACTGATAGCCCAAGCTTGTGAAAATGAGAAAAGAACAGCTGTGCCCTTGAATAATCTTCAAAATGCAATGCAAAATTCCATGTTTGGTGGAACTTTCTTGAAAAAGAGAGTAACAATTAATAATAAAAGAAGATAAATGTTTTAGAAGCTTTCTAGTGAGGTATATTTGTTATTTCCAAGATCATGCTCATTCTTTTGGGGGTGATTTCAGGCAGCATAGTGCCCGTGAAAGCAAGAAATCTCACTTTTCAATTTTTGCTGTCATTTTCTTATAAGATTCTGCTCATAAAATGAGACTAATATTTTACGAAAATGCTTGCAACTTTTTTTTCACTGTCTCAAAATGGATAAAAATGTGTCAGAAAGTTTGACAAACATCAAGAATGTGCCTCTATGCTGTCAAGAGCATCCCCTTTCTTGATGAGCCAAGACATGTACTACTCCCACATTCACACTTCTGCCTAAAGCTCTGTAACTTTTTCCTTCAGGGAGTCCTAAACCTTGAGCAGGGAGATTTTCTCTGTTTGCATTAGGTAGAGCACAGCCTTTTGCCACGTTAACAGAAACATTACTTATCTTGGAAACAGGCTGACCATCTGAACACTGCATCATCTGAGTACTTTTAGATGTTCAGCAGCTGAAGTGTCCTATTGTGGATCATTCCCTTGCAGAACAAATGTTGCTGTCTGAGACTGTTCCAAACATTTGTTTGGCACACAAGCATTCCCTCTCTCCTTTTGAAGCAGTATTAAAAGTACTGTCAGCTCATTAATGGATTTTTTTTTTTTTTTTTAACTTTTCTTTTGGCTGAAACGAAACTATCACTGAAGGAAATATCTTGTAAACATTGAAACAACCACAACAGCATTCCATGCATACACATTGGAAAACAAAAACAAAATGAAAACAGCCTTTTGCAATGAAACATGTCTTTCCTGAATCAGCAAAGACTCCCATGACCTTGCAGCCATTCTTTGGAATAGCAACTGAGAGCTGCATGAATCAAATAACAAAATAAAAGCACTATAGTGCAAAGGACAAGTTTTCCAGGGTTAGAGGAGAGCCATTGCTATGAAAATACCAAGCACTGAAATCTTACCCGTACATTGACTTGTGTACAAATGTCATTGTGCCTGCATCAAAGGCCAGATTTCCCAGAGAACTCATCTTCCCTTCGAGAAATTCAGTAAAAATCAGAGTTTTAAAGACCTCAGCAAGATAGATTTTCAGAATAGCTTATTCCAGAGGATTAGTATTGATATTTAGATGAAACCTCTGTACCACAAAGAGTTTATACATTAAAAAGTCCTGATAGCGTGATGAGCATTCTATGTAGGAATGTAGGAATGTACTCATTGCCCCTACTTTCCCTCCTCCTCTTCTTTTCACCATTTAATTTTTTTTTAAGTTGAAAAACTAAAGACATTTTAATTCATCTTGATACACTCAAAAATAGGTTTTATCTGAACTCTATAGCTTTTACATAGGCACTGTCTATAAATAATTCTGCATCTTTCCTTCCATTACTGGTTATCCTTGATTGATTTTTTTCTTTTTCCTAGGTATTTTTTATGAAAGATGTGTTATGAAAATACTTTTTTTTTTTTCCCAAATGCAGTTGATTTGGATGAACGATTTAAAAATAATTTAAAAAAATAAAAAACAAACACACACAAAACCCAACAACAACAAAAACCAAAACACAACAAAACACAAGAAGCAAAAAAACACCAGGAAAAGGCCTTTCTCAAACAATTTCCACTTTAAAGTGCCTGTTCTTCTTAAGAGAAGGCAGAGGCAGTGGAGAGTTAAAATTTGTCCTGCCTTCAAAAGATCATTATTACTTCCTACATTGTATCTGTCCTGTTTGGGTATGGCTAAAAACAAAATTACCCCATTTAGATTATATACATATATTATAGATGCATGTATAAGAGGAGGAGAATGGGACATGTTTATCAGATTGAATCTCTGTGCTTTAAAAAAGAAATTATTAATATTAGTGTCTTGCTAATTCCAGAAAACTCCAAATCATTTGTTAGATCCATGCAAAACCAGACATTTGACTACAAATGCATGTAATTTGAACAAAATATACTTGATTCACTGTCTAGGGTTGGTTTACACTTCCAGACTTGTAAGAAAGGCTAGATAAAAATTATTCTAAAAACAATTTAGATGCTTCTCTAGAAGTGACAACAACAGCTTGAAGAGATTAGGTAGGTAGGTAGGTAGGTAGGTAGGTAGGTAGGTAGGTAGGTAGGTAGGTAGGTACATAGATGCATAGATACAGAGAGGTGCTGGGACTTGGAATGAAATTCTCTGAAATGTCCTAGCCTCAGGTGCTTTCAGTCTTATGACAGATTTGTGATATGGACTTTGTCAGAGGTCAAAAAGAAAACTGGATCTAGAACTGCAATGTAATAATATATGAGACAGTTCTTCCTAAGGTGCCAGGTTTATACAAGATAATCATGTGTCTCATTATGCTTAGAATAGTTTGGACAAAATAACTGTTGCTCTCTTCCTCTCTCACAGCTTTCAAAATCCACTAAGCAGTCAATGATTCAGACACCCTGAGCAATTACCTAGAGCAGGCCAAATTCTAAGCATCTCACCAGGAGATCACAGCAGCTTGTTGTGATATCCTTGCAAGAGGGTCTGCAACAACAAATCAGCTTACAGTGCATTTGCAAGAACTTCAGCCACTGAAAGGAACAAGTAAGAAAAGGAAAAAAGGATCAGATCATTATGTCATTAGTATTTTAAGTACTTTGCCATAAAACATGATCTATAATATAGAGTATTGAATAGAACATCTAGAATAAGAAACCTAGACAATGATTTCTGGTTTCATATGTCCACATTGTAAAGCTTAACCTCTCTTTTTTTGGACCATACTTCTTGCACTTGAGTAACTAGTCCATTTCCAGAAGAACAGGGTAATGAACTGTCGCAGCCCACATCACTTCCCAGACCTTAACATGACAAGGAAAAGATTGTGTTTAGTGAAGCCTTTCAACTAAGGGAAGGGATAAAACTCCATAAAACTCCATAACATTACAAAAGTCTCACAAGGTTGAATCTCAACAGCACACCTCAACATAGATCTGGAGAACTGGTGATCCTTCTGTTCTTGTTACTTTCCCAGGATCTCTGCTGTTCCACAGTCTGATATGTTTATTTTTATTATTTTTTTTTGCCAGTCTTAGCAGGTTTCATTCTCCCAGTTCTGAAGAAAGTTGTTAAGGATATAAACTCATTCAGGTTTGGTACATTTCACAGTATTGCTGTGTCTCTCTGATCTTAACGTACCTAGGAATTTATATCACATCCACTGCTGTATTCACCTGAGTACTTTTCTGTTGTACTGGAAGAGGGTTCATTTCCACAAAAACTAGCTCTGAAAGGGAATTTTCCAGAATTTTACTGAGGTAGAAAACCTAAAATTTGCTTCCCTGTAATATAAAAAGTGGATTTCAAAGAACTGACAGTAACTAATCTAGTGAACACTACAAACACTGACTGATCCCTCCTTCTTTCAAAATGACTTCCTAGAAAATCAGTATCAGTATATTATTTTGGGAAATACTATAGAAATAGTAATCTTATGGCATTGGAAAATATGTTTTTAGTGAGGAAAAAAAGGCTGAAATTTATCTAAGTCAAAAGAGCTAGAAGTTCCTCTGAACCTCACCTACATTTTCACTGCATCTTAGAAGAGTTAGTTTTAGTAAACACAGGGACTTGAGCTTGAAAAAGGGACAGTCTGGGCCAGTGAAAAATGGTCAACACAAGAAAAATACATCTCTCATTTGAGTCTGAAATGGTACATACCAAACTGTATTTGAACAGAGATAGGGACAGATCTATCCATCTTTTTCACACAACTTAGTTAATTAATGCTTTTCTTGGATCACTTATATAAATAGATACACAGTGACACACAAGAAGGTTGTATGGTCATGTCAGCAACTTTTGAGGCTTATGAAGGTCTCATTTGGATATCATCACAGATTTGGTAAAATGAGCAAGGAAATATCCATATTTATCCTTTCCTTTCCTTTCCTTTCCTTTCCTTTCCTTTCCTTTCCTTTCCTTTCCTTTCCTTTCCTTTCCTTTCCTTTC
>WTSP01010721.1:12695-35209 GCA_025331215.1 Actenoides lindsayi | reverse complement strand
GAAAAAGATGCTGCGTAAGCAGTCTTCAGGAGCAGCCAGGACCACCGGTGTCTTAGCAGCAGCGACAGATCTGGAGCAACTCTGTGAAGCTGCTGCGAAGAAAAGGCTGTTGTGAAGAAAACTAACTCCAGCCCAGCCAGAACCAGTTCACGCCTCCATTGATGTGCCAGACTCCAGCAACCACCCGCTTGTATCGCTATATGAATTCATGGCCACAGCCAGATTATTATATTATATATAATATATATTATATATATGATAAAAATATCCTTTATTTGATCCCATTGTTGGTCCTCATTTTCTAGATCATAGTGTAGATCAGTGTTGTTGCTGTGGGCAGAATTCTGCTTAATCTTGATAAATCAATCCACTTCTATCAATCAGTGCAATTTATTCACTTTATATGCAGTTATTTCTGTAATTTTGTTCATTAGCTGTGTGACCTTCTCCCCGAACATGTTACTCACAAATACAGCACAAGTTTTCTAGGGCAGGGCCCATCCATACTATGCTTTTTCTAAAGCTCCAGATAATACTTAATGGCTACTTATCACATTCTTCTGCCGGGCAGGTGTGAGAAAATGTCTGAGAAGTTCTGTGTCTTGAGGTCAGACTTGGTGAAGGTTTCAAAGGTGCCTTGGGCTGTCTTAACTCCTCCTGTTCTGTGATACAGTTTGAACTTTCACCAGACCCACCAGGTTCATGGCTAGACCTAGAAGGGCTTTTTGTTATCCGGTGACTTCAGGTTATCTTGGCAGGGGTGTGATCTGTCCTGGATGCAGGACTCAAATTCCTCTTAGGAAATGTAGGACAGATGTACTGGAGGAGCTTTGCTACCCTATTACTCATTATTTCTCTCACAGTCTTGCTTGTTCCAAAGTTGAGCATTCCTTTTCGGCTATCCCAGGTCTTGGATAAGCCACAGAGCTCCAGGTTGACTTGCTGTGAGATTAAGACCTTCAGGAGAGAGAGCAGTAGCAGATATGTTGCCATACACTCAAGCCATGCATCATCAAGCAGGTCTGAGACAAGACCTGTCTTTGCCCTGGTGTAACACTGACATTCTTATGTTGGGCACTGCAGGTGCCCCAAAGCTCAAGCAGACACAGACTGCATTTTTTAAGAGCAGCTGAGGTCAGCCTTGTCATAGCTGGGCCCAATGGAGCTTCAGACCGTGACAGCCATACTTACAAAATCAGAGTCATAGAATGGTTTGGTCTGGAAGAGACCTCTAAGTGTCATCTAGTCCAACCCCTCAGCAGGGACATCCTCAACTAGAGCAGGTTACTCAGGGTCTCATCAAGCCTCACCTTGAATATCTCTAGGGATGGGGCCTCAACTACCTCCCTGGGCAACCTCTTCCAGTGTTCCACCACCCTCATGGTAAAGAACTTGTTTCTAACATCCAATCTAAATCTACTCTTCTCTAGTTTCAAACCATTGCCCCTTGTCCTGTCACTACAGGCCTTTGTAAACAGGCCCTTTCCCGCCTTCTTGTCATCCCCCTTCAGATACTGGAAGGTAACTATAAGGTGTCCCCGGAGCCTTCTCTTCTTCAGGTTGAACACCCCCAGCTCCCTCAGCCTGTCTTCACAGGAGAGGTGTTCCAGCCCTCTGATCATTTTCATAGACCTCCTCTGGCCCTGATCCATCAGGTCCATGTCCCTTCTGCACTTAGGGCTCCAGAACTGGACGCAGTGCTCCAGGTGAGGTCTCACCAGAACAAAGTGGCAGAATCCCCTCTCTTGATCTGCCGGCCATGCTTCTTTTGATGCAGCCCAGGAAATGATTTGCCTTCTGGGCTGTAAGTACACACTGTCTTCTCATGTCCAGCTTCTCGTCCACCAGCACCAAGTCCTTTTCTGCAGGGCTGCTTTCTATCACCGCATCCCCCAGCCCGCATTGATAGTGAGGATTGTTCTGGCCCATGTGCAGGACCCTGCACTTGTTCTTGTTGAACCTCATGAGGTTCACCTGGGCCCATATCTCCTGCTTATCCAGGTCCCTCTGGATGACATCCTGTCCCTCTGGCATATGGACAGCACCACTCAGCTTGGTATTATCTGCAAACTTGCTGATGGTGCACTCGGTCTTGCTGTCTGTCACTGATAAAAATATTAAACAGTACAGACCCCTGAGGGACACCACTTTGTCACTGCTCTCCATCTGGGCTTTGAGCCATTGACCACTACCCTCTGGATGCGACCATCCAGCCAGTTCCTTATCCACTGAATGGTTCTTGGCAGATCACTTTGAGAGACACAAGTTGTTTGTCAGGAGCCCGTCCCCAGAGGAATATCAGAGCTTGGCAAAAGTCCTGTACTGTAGAGCTGTAGAGATGCCAGGCACATTCGTGGCCTGCCCAGGGAACAGAGACCAGGGAAGCCAGCTGCTCAGCATCCTCCTCAAATGCAGACCCTAAACTGTTAGGAAAGGAGCCTCCAAGGAGGTCCAGGCTGAGTGATGGCTACAACAGTGAGGTGACTGTGGCCAGCATAGCAGGAGTTCATGGGGAGAGAAGATACAAGGAACAGCAGAGTGCCTTCCCTCCTCATCTCATCCAGCTGGATGGTACCTGCAGTGATGGAGGTGCTGTGTGCCTGGCTTTGACCTTCCCTTAACCATGTGCTAAGGAGCTTAGCTAGAACTCTCCCACTTCACACAGAGCAGGTGTGAACAGAGCTCTGTTTGCCCTGTGGACTTTGGAGCGGTGGGGCTAGAGATGGTGTAGCCCTCATCAGCCTGGAGCCTGCCACAGGTCCTGCACCTCCCCTCCATTGGCCTTCTCCAAGCCAGGGAAGGTGTTTCACTGTACACATGGAATTCCTTGAACGATGTCCACCACACGTTCCCTGAGAAAGGGCTGTTTCCTGCAGATGGATCCTGGTAGCACCGGGTTCTCGGATGTTGTCATCTTGGGATATTGCCGGCTTTTAATTGTTGCTCATTCTGGTGCAGCTTGTCTGGACAGGACAGGTGATACTTTGGTGCATGAGCAGAGGGAGTGCCACTGAGTCACACACAGGGCATCTGATTTCCAGACATGGCCCACGCACTTCACTGCCTTTCTCCTAGGAGACCAGGCCACAGGTGCTGGGGTCATCCCTACATCAATCCATACCTAAAAAGGAGGGGAGCAGGGCTGACACGCAGGGCTTTCCATTGGAGCAGCATCCACAGCCAGCAGGCAAAGGTTCCCACAGCCTGCAGCTACCAGGGAGCTGGGACCAGAAGTGGCTGGAGGGGGGTTCCTCTCTCCTTCATGTGGAGCAACATTCTGGGGTGGTTTCTGACCTGGAGCTGTGAGGAAGAGAGAGTGAACAACAGGGGCAGCCTGACCCTGCAGTAGGGAGGGTCCTTGGCATCTCTCTCCATCTCAGAGCCCCTGCAGGTCTCCTCTTGCTGGCTGTACTTGGTGGAAGTGTCCCTCAAGCGTTGATCAGAGGATGGCCAGGACTCTGGAGATCCAGACCAGATGTATAGGGCATTATGCCTATGAGGGCACATTATGACAGCCCCAGCAAGAAGGTCACCGTCCTTTCTCCAGACCAGGTTATGGCTTAGGCACAGACTACCTCACACCAGGGTCCTGCCTCCCATGCCTGTCCTGTCCCCCTTGCTGTCCCAAGCAGTTTACTCTCTAGGAGGACCAGGGAAGGGGCAGGGTGGGAGCCCCATCTGCTGCTCAAGCCACCAGCGGTGAGAAGAGCTGTGTAAAACTGGCGCTGAGCACTCAGGCATTGGTCCAGCGTATGGCAAACAGAGGTAGGAGGTTTGCACAAGCTCTGATTATGATTTCCCAATCTGGGAGAGCATCAGGGAATGTTGGACCTGCCCGTAGAGCTTGGCCATTGCCAGGGCAAACCCCCACAGTGTAAAACCTCCTTGTAATTAGTGAACCTTCCCATTCAGTGTCACAATGGAACAATTCATCACTACCGATGCGTGCAGGCTCTGCATTCCTCTGGCTCTGCTGCCTCCTACAAGAATGTGGAGACTGATCTAAATAGATGAACCCATCTCATCTGCATTGTCTTTGGTGATTTACTAATTCCAGGTACTGTTCTCCAACTCTTTGGCATTTACCCTCTTCTTAATCTTCCACATCCAATGGTTTCTAGGTACTGCAGCCAAGTGGATTTGCACTGGATCCCATCTGTCAGAAGAAGGGAATTAGAAACTCTCTGCCTGAGGGTCACTTCACTGTTCACACCACAACAACCAGCAGGGATGTCTAAACACAAGCTTTCAAACTTCCACCAAATGTGACCAGTCAAACTGATTTCTGCTGTTGAAAGCTTCTGTTTTCCCCTCAGAACTCTCAGTGACTTAATGATGTCTGTGAGTTTCCTGAGTGTAAATCAATTCTCTCTCTTGCACCCATTTGGGGGGAAGTTCCCAGAGTGGCACTGTTGTGAATCTGGTGGAGTGAGCTGGTGGATGCCACAGCCCTGCAGGTCTGGAGCAGGGTTTATGGGAGGCAGGGCAGAATCCTAACCTGTGGCCATAGCCGAGACTATCAGTGAGCAGAGTCCCAGGAACAGCTTTCTTTCCACTACCTGGAGGGCACTCTGTCCGGGACAGAGCAAGGTCACCTATTAATAGCATGTATCTGGTGGAAAGGGAATTCTGCTTTCATGCCATTCTGCACCCAGCGCGCATGGAACTGGGACTGGCTGGTCTGGCTTCCTCTCTGGTGAGGGAGGTGCAAGTCCTGGAAACCACGGATGTAGTGGTCTAGGCCAGCATGGCAGCTGGGGAGCTGTCAACCACAGGGACCACGGTACATTGGCAGCCTCAAGATTGGGTGGATCTCCTTTAGCACTGCGTTCCCATCTCATTCCCCATCTCATCCAGATTTATCCTGGAGACAACAGAATGAGTCACTGCTGTTATTTCCTCAGTGGACTCTGATTGTGTCAGGGTTATTTCCCAGATGTGATTTTTATCTGTGAGACTTATCTCTTTTGCTTGTGTTACACTCATTCTGACTATACAGCATGGGTCCCTGGTTAGTGTGTATGCTTAGGGCAGAAGATGACCACCTCATGATCTTATTAAGTCTATCTGTGTGCAGAAACACCAGCTTTGCCAGCAGAAATGGCTTGTATAGACAGATGATGGTTCGCCTTCCTCATTTCCTACTGTTTTAAATTTCTCTAGTCTATTCATCTTTACAAGAAGCTGGAAAGGGAAAAAAACCTACAAGAATCCATCCAACACCCTCATACTGTGCTGTAGGTCTCCACTGTCAGTGCTCACTAGAGTTCAAGCCTCTCCACTGAAGCAACAATTGAAACCAGAACAAAAAGGAAATAGAGTATTTTTTCCAGAAAGAAATAAGGTCTATGGAATAGGATGAGGCTGGATTAGTGCTCAAAGCAGGAAGCATTAAGGGATCATCGGCAGAGTTTTGAGGAGCTGTTGACAGTTAAGTATAGGAACCTTCTGGGATGGCTGCACAAGTATCACATTATTCATCAAGTAGGTATACCATAGATGGAGAAGGGTTCCCCAGGACATTGAGCCTCTGTAGAAACATCATACCCATCTACTGTGGCGTGGCCTAGATTTCTGTCTGCTGTATAGAGGTTTTCCATGAGGTTTGCAGTGGCTCTCCAGGAGTTCTCCAATGTGGATAACGCCCAAACCAAAGAAATGCTGTCTGTGAGTTTCCTCAGAATTCAGTATTCCTTGGATTTGACACTCCAGAGGGTCACTAAGCTAGATCAGAGGGAAAGGAGTGGTTTTTCAAATGTCTCTTCATGGGGATTCATGAAACAGTGGAAGAACTCAAAGTGGCAAACATGTAATTTATTGGGTTGATCTGAGCAGAAATTGTGAAAGGCTCTGCACAAAAACAACAGTTTAATTTTTAGATGGGAGTGAAGTTTGTAGGTGTTTTGTCTAGACTGTCTCTCCTGTTGATGGAGTTGAACACTCTCAACAATGAAATTCTGGCTGGGCTTTGAGAACTTCTTTTGATTTTTCCAAAAGAGACTGCAATCCTGGCACACAGTCTGGCCTAGCTGAGAAGTCTGGTCCTCTGTAATTTAGTGCAAGTGAGAGTGAAATCATCAATAGACCTCAACTTGTTAGTCCAGACAGCTGTACAGGAAAATGAATGGAGGGATGATGTGGAAATTGTTCAAGTGAAATAAATTATACCTGGTCATCCAGACAGTACAAGCCTAACCATGATCCCAGAGTTTAGTTTGTTTTATTTACCTTAAAGTGAATATGCAACGGTGAATAATTCTACTTTTTTCCCGATAAGATAAGAAGATCTTTCCAAAACATCTGACGCTATCAATCAAAAAACACAGTAGGCAGCAAGTCTATGAGTTAAGAAAAGCTGAGGTGCTGCCTTAATAGTAGGAGGGTAGATGCAAGGTAGAAGGTCTATTGTCTTAATTAGGCTCAGTAATAAAGCAAGAGAAAATAAAAAGCAGTTTTGATTCCCTGGAGGTAGGAAATGTAAGCTTACATCAAAAATATGAGCTAAAGAAAGAGCTTGTGCAATTAAAGATGCAGGGGCATCACTAGTTTTACAGCCTTGATGTATTTGCAGGGTTCAGCATATATAATATATAGTAGACTCCCAAGTATGCCCAGGCATGGTAGGCTGGTCAAAAAGGATACCGTGAGAAGTTTATCATCTGTGAACAAGCTGCTGTGTCAGGAACATGGTTGGCTCAGACCTTGAACCAAACAGCCCCCCATGGCCTTACAGCTGTCTCCTAGCCAGAGGAAGCAGCATGCTGTGTGGGTACCCAGCTTTGGTTGAAGACTATGAGCCATGAGTAGGCAAAATCATCTTCAGGGTGATCGAGGGACCTAAACAGGTTACACCTGCAAATGTAGGTGTATGTTAAAACTCATCTCCAGGACTGCAGAGAAGAGCTTGTTGGCTTGTGCTTTTGATACAAAACCTTCTTTCCCCATATTCCTAACAGGCCAAAGTACGAGACAGTGAAATGAAAGATGATAATCAGGAAACCAAGTGGGTTAACAGCAGCTGAGCCTGGCATTCATGCTGGTTTAGCCTCTTTGGTGTTCCCGTCCCAGCTGGGCTGGAGCAGCTTTGCTGCAGGTAGCTCCTCAATAGCAGCTGACTCTTGAATTCAACTACCATCAGTCACTAAAAATAGTTTGTGTAGGGAGGAAGCTGTGGTTGAAAGGTCTTTAAATGAGATACCACTACTCCTCCAGCAAAAAGAGAAACATCTGCTTTAACAATGAACTGATGAGAAGGGTCTGTGTGAATTGGACAATTATAAAAACCTCTTTAAAATTATCACATATTTCCTCAGCAACCAAGGTGTGATTTATCTCCACCTAGAATACATGCCTAAAATAGACTGTATGAATCACACAGTAAAAGGACTCATTTCTCTTTATGGTACTATAAAGGGAATCCAAAGTCTAGCTCAGATGTAGACATGTGCATTGTAGGAATCTAAACTGAGGTGGTGAGACTCAAGTGTCCCCCCTTTAATAAGCTCAGGAATGGCAAGATCATTTGGTAAAGTCTTTAATTAATTGGTGATAAAAGCTAATGAAGCTAAGAAAGCACCTAAACCTAGTGACTGTCTTTGGCGTGGCCAAGTCTGTGATTTCTCAGAGTTCATTTCCATTGCCTCTGGGGAGGGGAAGCAGCCCAAGAATTCAATGGAAGACCTTTCAGTATTTCACCTCTCTAATTTGGCGTATGAGTTTGTGACAATTAAAATACTCTAGGACAAATTTTGCAAGCTGCTCAGGTTGGTTCATGCCCTGTGAAAAAAATAATGCTGTTGTCCAAGAGTATTATTATAAAGGAATCTAGTAAATCTCTTAAAAACATAATTAAAAATTTTGCAAGGTAACTGCAGCATTAGATAGGCCAAAGGGCATGACCAAATACTCAAAGTGTCTGTCTCTGGTCCAAAAGATTGTTTTTGTTTTATCTTTTGAGGTTTCACTTGCCAAATTTTAGACGTCTCTGAGTTGCAGTTTTGTAACGACGTTCTCTGCAATCTAATTTTCAAGATCAAGAGTAATGGGTGTCTTTTCTCACAACTATCTTACCTGATTTCCAAAACCTTGATCTATGATGGAAATAAGCCATCCTTCTTTCACACAAAAAGAATATGAGCACACCTGTATCAAAGCTGAGTGATGTGCTCACTAGCTTTCAGCGGTGTTCTCCAAGTGCTTTCATGGATAAAGGAAACCAAATCTGGGTCCCAGGGCCAGCGTGGCCATCTGCCCAAAGACAGGGTGGAGAGGAGCAGCACTGTGTCTCCATAGTCACTGTGTCTCCATATATTGGCATAACAAGTTACTTGTTTTCTAACTCACACAAGGCTGGTGTAATTCCAATGACCTCTCCTTGTGAAATCGTGACTGGGATGACACTACTTCTGATGACATACTGATGGAGACAAAAGTAAGAAATTAATAATGTTATTCCCTCATTCCAAAGGGCTAAAGATAGTGCAAGGAAAGCCAGTCCCTCATCCCCCCTCCCATAATTGGGAAATGGGGTGGGTGAGACAGACAAAATTCAATAGCTAATTACTTTTGCAATGTAACAGCAGCCACTAATAATAACATAAACTATTTCCAGCACACAAGAAGCAGACAATCTGACAGGCCAAAAAGTGGCAGGGATGGGAAGAGCTGCTCAAATACAGGGCCATCACCATCAAATTAAATGATTTTCTTTCTTGTTCTCTTGAGAACAGGCTGTGGGTGCGTCCCTCAAAGTCATTTTTAATGTGGATAAATATGAGAACAAATGGATAAGGTGAATAACAAAAATTGTCAGAACCAGATAATACTCACACAGCTTTTACAAGCATTCAAAATTGAGATTACTGACCTAATAACCACCCTGCTTAGCCCCTTGTTTAAACCAGTTCTGCTGTCTGAAAAATACATGGGGAAAATTGCACCACCAGCTTTTGAAAAGCCTTGAGGGGCAATCCAGGGAATCACAGACCCTTAACCCGATCCGATGGAGTGAAGTTACAAGTAAGGAGCAGAATGAGTAGGTAAAATGATAAAGGGTAGATAGGGTAGGAGATAAAAAGAGGAGAGTCTGCAGAGAGGAAACCATTCATTGAAGTTGCCAACTGTCATCTGGTCCCACAGAAATTAGGTTTTGAGTTCCCAGAAAGTCTCCAATATGAGCTCACACCAGACTCTCCTAAAGTAATTCAGTTGATATGGACCGATGACTAGTTAGGAGAAATGAAAGGCACCTCAGTGGGCATTTCCAGAGCAGAAGGTGGGGAGAAATGAGGACCAGAAAAGTATCATGGGAACACATTCCTCTCCCAGATGATAGAACTTTGCCAAGAGAACAAAACAGGCACAATTCTGTTTTGAGAAAAGCAGGAACAAAGTACTACTTGTGTGCACCCCCCCCCCCGTGGGCTGCATGGATGTTATGACCATATAAGAAAGAGCTCATGGAGGCAGTGCAGGCAGTTTGATGAAGGTGTCAGCTTGGTCCTCAGGGCAGTCAAAAAGGCAATGATTTGTTAGGCAGTGTTCAGGAATGGGAGGGAAGCTGCACCACATGTAGTCTCTAAACCTACATGGTAGATTCACTGAAGTCAAAAGGAATGGCCAGAGGGCAGGACTACCTTCTTTCCAAACAGCAGTGAAATACACAGTCTCATAGGTTCGGGATCCGGAGCTTAGAAAAGAGTCAGAAAATGAAAGAGAAAGTAGATCTGTAATGTCCATGAATCATTTTTTTGCACCAGTCTTGAATCCTTGCTTCTCTTGGTTACTCCAGCAGGTCCTGCTTTACTGCCCCAGCCAGTTTCACATGAGTTTGACTTGGGAGCTTTGGAAAGTGTTCATTCTGCCAGGCTTTTCTTCTTGCCTCTGCTCAGAGCAATTCCCACGCTGTGAAGCACTTTTGTGGAAAAATCAACTTCAGAAGGGGCTTTCAAGCCTGTTGTGGGTGCAATGTGTTCTCACTATGTGGGAACTACTCATGAAATGATTATAAAACCATGGCCACTGGCCCCATTATGAAAATGACACAGAGTAGATATGCCAGCTTCTACTACCACTTTCCTGACCCTTCTTGTATTGCCAAAGTAACAATAACTTCACTGTGTCCTGCTTCCTTCTTGCCATACCATTCTTGCCTAGAGGGACCCAGGTCTCTCTGAAGGAGCTCCGTCTAGGTCAGCTTTTAAATGCTCAGAATATTTAGTGCTTGGATGCTCAAAAACTGAGCCATTTTGTTGACAGATTCTGCTGGTGCTGCTTTCTTATGAAACCCTGACTGTTCTGAGGTGCTTACAAGGAAGCTAAAATCTGAAAATCTGGCTCCAAAACAAGCAGCTCCTGGTGTGGTTTTCCCAGGCGAGTACCACATGTTGACGTCTGCACAGGAGCTGCTCAATGGGAGAGGCAAGTTTCTGATTTAGGGTTCTTTTCATGGAAAAAAAAAACGCATTTTGTTCTCAAATTGAATATTTCCTTCAGAACATAGTGAAGTTTGCCAGAATGTCTCAAGTTTCCACTGGGAACGTTGAATCATGATGAATTGACTGGCCAATGCTCAGTCAAAGCACTTGGCTGGGTCAAATAAAACCATATTTGACTTCACAGTGATTGAACTGTATAATGGGAGGCACCTGCTTGGACCTGTAGCTCAGATAATCCTGCTAATAATCCAGTTTCCCTAATTGGACTCCCAGGGTGACTGTGTTTCCATGTGGAAAACAGATATTTATGGTGAGCAAATACTGTATATCAAGCTTTGCTTTTGTTCTGAGAAGTATATTGGGAATATTTCAGGCAGCCTTGATCGGATTAACTGGCCTTTCACCAGCTCCTTTCTGATTCCTGGCTGGTGGTCTTTGTAGGTGGAGATGGACAAACTGTAGGCAACAGGGAAAAAATCCTAGAAGAAAATACTCCAACTGTTCTCACAAGTTGAAAAGCAGGAGCATCTGTTCTCAGTTGAAGACAATGTTTTCTCTGAAGTGATTTCAAGCAACTCAATCTACTTAACTGTGTCAGTTTGGATGAAGAATAATGTATTCCAAGGCAAAACAGAGCGTTTTCATATTCTCACAGATTTTCAGCCTTTGCCTCCACAAATAATTGGAAAACCTGATGCTGATCAGCCAAGTGTTGCATTGTTGTTCCACGAGCATATTTGGCAAAGCGAATGTTAATCAAAAACCTTTTCACCGTCACTGGAACAAGTTTATTGCTTTGTTCCCTTTTCTGGCTGGCTGAGGCACCCAGTACAGCAAAAAGCGAGCAGAGAAGGAGGCAGTGACTGACCAGTCCAGCCAACAGGCCAGAACCTTTTCTCTTGTGAGCATCGGTGTGGTAGGACAGACACAGTCTGGGTAACGTGCCACAGATTTGCCATTTCTTAATCTATTTGGACCTTGACACAGCGTAACTCCTCAGCAGCAAACCAAGGGTGACATTTTCAGTTTTCTCCTCCTTAGACTTTCATTCTCAAAACCTGTCTGTGCAATTCAACATCAGTAACAGTTGCCTCTGGTGACAAGTGGCGGATACCAAGAGGTGCTCTGGTTGGGGCAGTGATGCTTTTGCAGGGCCCTGCATGGGTGGGAGTGCACAGAGCTGGAAGCTCAACAGCAAGCAGAGGAAAAGCTGCAGCATTTTCATTTAGTGAGCGTGAGTAGAAAACCAAAATACTGGTTTTGTATGGGGAAATGCAGCCTGTAGGCTGCTGGCAGATACTCCTTTCCAACCATGGACACAGGGACAAGTTTGGAGGGGGAGAGAAGGAGATATGGCACCCATCAGCTGGCATTAGAGCAGAAACTGGGAATAGGAGAGTGTGGGCTGAGAGCAGAAGCAGCCACGGGCTGAGCTGCAGTGCCAGCTGCAGACATGCGAGGCCATCCTGCAGGCACTGGCAGGAAGGTGGAGCTGCTTTGTGCCTCTGCCCGATGGATTCTCTCTCTTCCGAGAGGCCGCAGGGAGCATCGCCCCATGTATGACAGATCTGGGCTTGGTGCTTTCTTCTCCGCTGCTGTCAAGAGGATTTACAACTGGTGGCAGGGAAGGCAGCAATATTAATAGTGCAGAGTGGGAGTGGAGTCCTTTGAAGACACAAACTGGAGAGAATGATAGTCCGGCGTGGCTGGGACCTGCAGCCAAGCCCTTACAGCCTTCATCCAGACCCAGCCAGGACCCCAGCACAAAACCCTGCAGCACCAGGGGCTGCTGCTTTCAGAGAAATGCAGTTTCTGCTGAAACTGATTGTCCTGGTCAAGGGCCAGAAGACCTGTGGTCAGCCAAGAGGTTTCCCAGATGATATACATGTGCTGGAGGTGACTGGACAACATACAGTGCTCTCACCTTAGCATTTTGCTATTTGGTTGGGTTTGTGATTCAGCTCCCAGGTCTTTACCACCATCAAGTGGTAAAGCTCAGTTTTCCTGGTTTGTCAGGGGTATCAAGGGCCCAGTGAAGTGAAGTGAAGTGAAGTGAAGTGAAGTGAAGTGAAGTGAAGTGAAGTGAAGTGAAGTGAAGTGAAGTGAAGTGGACCATTTGAATGTCCCATGGAGATGCAGTGGCACAGCTGGAACCGGGGCAGTCAACCACTTCCAAAACTCCCTTGCCTGTGACAACTGTCCCCAGCCCACCTGCTTGTGTACTATGTGTAGACACATATATCACAGTAGATGTAGGCATGCCTGCCATGTGGTAGGACATGGTCACTGGGCTGGACATGCAGCATCTCTAAGAGCTGCCTAACTCTTGCCTGTGGCATCAGGGAAGGCAATGGTGCTTTTCTTAGGGTTCTTCATTTAACAAGGAAAAAGCAAACATCATCCAAATTCCAAGCACCAAGCACAGAGACTATTTGCATTTCCATTGGTCCCAAGGAGCTCCTGACTTTGAGAAATACTACTTGTAGCATGGATGAAGGATGGCAGCCCGTAGGGAGGGAGGGAAAGGGGAGATGTGTCAGATACCAAACTGGCTGAGTGGTCTCCAGTTTGGGGATACCACAGCAGCAGCCCTTGGTGTTGACTTCCCACCTCCCATCCTCACCAGGCATTAGGATGTGTCAGGGATTGTCTCTGTGAGCCAAGTATCCATGTTCCAGGTCACATTTTGGAAGATCAGCCAGCAAGGAACTGGGCAGGTGTTGCTTATGGGAGCACAGAGAACAGCACACATGTGACTGGTGGCATGTCAAACCTTTACACTTCTTAGATCTTGTAGCAAACATCAGCTCCTGGAATCACATAAAATGAGGGTCCTTCCTTTGCAGAAGACATTTCTCAGGCCTCTAAAGGTTCCAAATCTAGAAGGCAAATAAGAGAAACCCAATATTCTTCATTGTTAACCCTTTTGCTCAAGCAAGTTGACAATATCCAGAGTCATGAAGGGCTGGTTTTGTTAGGATGAAAAGTAAATTATAGGAGTTGGGTGTATTCTTGATGTAATCTCATTTATTTACCAAGAACACACGCTGGGGCCTGTTCCCCATGCACAGCAGAACAAACACCACCAGCATTGCTCAGAAATCCCACACCTGCCCCTCCATGCCCAGGAAGCCTTGTCTCCTGTCACTGAGCAGCTTCTCCCAGACCAAGTTCCATCACTTGCAGCCTCATTCCAGGACCTGATACTGCAGGTCCCACACCCACACAGCTTTCAGTCTGAGATTCCTCTGTGGGAATGGGCAGCAACAATCAGGATGCTGCTTTTTTTACATCTGCTTGTTAAAATCGAGTTGACTTTTGGAGACTGAATGGATGTGTTTGGAACCTACATTGCAGCCACTGCTGGAAGGCAACTGGAGTGCACTGAGGTGGTTGCCTTGAAAATCTGATGTCTCCTTAAGATAAATTAGTATTTGTATCATTCTGCAAGCATATGGGGTGTTCGAAGGCTGGAGATGGGCATCTCTGGTGTCGAAAGCAGGACTGGGATTGCTTGCACTGTTGTGACAGGAAAGCACTGATGCAGGTGGATATAACAAGGAGGTAGGAATGTTCTGTCTGACGGACCAGGAAAACCCCAAACACCTCCAGGTGTTAAAGTATTACTGGGATATATAAGTTAGTAGAGCAATTTCAGATATTTTCAGGGGCTGAACAGGCAGATCTGCACCAGAAATCTCAGTACTGTAGTTTCAGGGTGATTCAGGGCTTGTCATGCCTAGTGCCTTATGGCTTTCCTTTGCATTTCCAATCAGAAGTCCCCTTTAAAATGGTGACCAGCACCAGGACCCCTGACGGCTGTGAGCAAAGGTGGTCACTCTGTACAGCAGGCCCTGCTCCTGGACAGTGTTTAAAGACATTATTACCCTGTGATCACTCATAGTGCCAAAGCTGGGATCAGAACACATCACACTGCAACTCCTCCCGTGCATCTTCTGTGTGGTGGGCACCATTCCCTCTGCTCTTGTTGGAGTTATGAGTTATCTGTAGCAGCTGGTGACAAGTAACTGTGTTCAGGATGTTCTTCTTCCCTTCTTCTGTGCTTTGCTGCTTCTGCTTGAGATATATAAACCTGCTAAATAATGGGATAAACCATGTAAAGGAACTTTGCAACAACACTCATATGTGTCTGGGGGCTGCACCTCCTGTGCAGTAGTTTGTGCCCTTTCCCTGACCTGCCATCGTCTCGGCTCTAGGACAGCTGTGAGGCATGTCATAGAATCATAGGACGGCCAGGGCTGGAAGGGACCTCCCAATGTCACCTAGTCCAGCCCCCCTGCAGTGAACAGGGATACCCTCAGCTAGACCAGGCTGCTCAGAGCCTTGTTCAACCTCACCTGGAATATCTCCAGGGATGGGGCCTCAACCACCTCCCTGGGGAGCCTATTCCACTGGTCTACCACCCTCAGTGTAAAGAACTTCTTCCTGATAGCCAATCTAAATCTACTCTTCTCTAATTTAAACCCATTACCCCTCATCCTTTCATTCCATGCCCTGTAACCAGCCCCTCTCCAGCCTTCCTGTTGTCCCCTTCGGGTACTGGAAGGTCACTAGTAGGTCTCCCCAGAGCCTTCTCTTCTCCAGGCTGAACACCCCCAGCTCCCTCAGCCTGTCCTCATAGGAGAGGTGTTCCTGCCCTCTGATCATCTTTGTGGCCTCCACTGGGCCCTCTCCATCAGGTCTGTGTCTTTCCTGTGTCAAGGGCTCCAGAACTGGACACAGTACTCCAGGCGTGGTCTCACCAGAGCAGAGCAGAGGGGCAGAATCACCTCCCTCAACCTGCTGGCCACACTTCTCTTGATGCAGCCCAGGATACAATTGGCCTTCTGGGCTGCAAGCACACACTGCTGGCTCATATCCAGCTTCTCATCCACCATCACCCCCAAGTCCTTTTCCGCAGGGCTGCTTTCCAGCCTGTTGTCTCTCAGCCTGGATGGATAGTGAGGGTTGTTCCGACTCAGGTGCAGGACCATGCACTTGGTCTTGTTGAACCTCATGAGGTTCACCTGGGCCCATATCTCCAGCTTATCCAGGTCCCTCTGGATGACATCTTGTCCCTCCAGCCTGTTGACAGCACCACTCAACTTGGTGTCATCTGTGAACTTGCTGATGGTGCACTTGATCCTGCTGTCAGTATCATTGATGAAAATATTAAACAGTACAGGTCCCAGTACAGACCCCTGAGGGATGCCACTTGTCATTGACCACCACCCTCTGGATGTGACCATCCAGACAATTCCTTATCCACTGAACAGTCCACCCATCAAATCCATATCTCTCCATGTTGTGGAGGACCATGTCAAAAGCCTTGCAGAAGTCCAGATAGATTACATCTATAGGTTGTCCCTTGTCCACTGAAGTAGTCACCTTATCATAGAAGGCCACTAGATTCGTCAGGCAGGATTTGCCTTTGATGAAGCCATGTTGGCTGTCTTTTCATCACCCCACTGTGCTCTATTTGCTGTGTTAGATCCTCTAGAAGAATCTGCTCCATGATCTTCCCAGGCACAGAGGTGAGGCTGACAGGGCAATAGTTTTCAGTTTTTCATGTCTCATGATGACAGAGCTCATCTTCCAGTAGGAGGGATTGCGTCCGCAAGCAGGGACCAGAGCAGGCACAAGGCTGTGATTCTCCAACAGTCAAGGTTTCAGAAATTTCCTCTGACCATCCATTCATCTGCTGTCTCTGGGCAGGACATTGGTTTCTGTGTGAGAAACTCAGGGGTCACAATGGTTGGATTGCTTAATTCTGCTGCCAGATCCCCACCTCCAGCCCAGTCTGCACTTTCCATTTCAAGCATGGAGAAGCTTAGAAATGTTCCTGCTCCAATGAGCCATGCCAGATGGGCATACCCACCTGTGCACCCCCCTTCTGCTGGAGCACTGACAAATGGAGAGGTTGTGGGCACACTCCCAGCCCCACATCACAGAAAACATCCATCAAAGGCAGCTTGAGCCAGCCCTGCTAACTGCCAGAAGCAGTGTTGGAACCAATCAGAGGATCCTGCAGGACAGCTGACCTTTGGTTTGTGGAAATGAGGAACAGCTCTAGATAATGAATGGGCACAGCTGGCTCAGAAGAGGACATCTGCAGAGCACCTGTGGAGTCTGCTAACGAGAGTGAGGTTTCCCTTCCTCTGTCAGCCATCATCCATCACTCCCCACAAGAGTCTGGGTTAACACATCACTTTGTGGTCGTGATGGTGGTTTCAGATTCCTCCCACGATGTTCAACAGATTGGTGGGTCACGGGATTTATGTCAACTTTAAGGCATAGTGGAGAAGATGATTTGTCTCTCTCTGTGCCTCACTCTGTTGGGGCTATGAAAGGCTACCAAACCCAAAGCTGAGTCCAAAATGCAGGGGACAAATGACACCATCACTGATTTCCTCCAAAAGACATTTTGCACAATTGAATTGCACAAGATAAAAGCAAGATCAAAATGGAGTTGGATGGGAGTGCTGGACCAGCATGGGCTATGGGGAGATGCCGCTTGTCTCACTGTCATCCAGAGATACCTCCTTCCACCCTACAAGCAGAGCAAGAACCACAGTGACCTGGAGTGACCTGGAGCAAGGAAGGCAAGGGCTCTGAGGATGGTTTATGCAGGATCAGGCTGTCAGCAACCATTCCAACCATGATAAGGTATCTGCCCATACCCCAGGGAGCATGGCCACATCCTGAGTGGGAAGGCAGTCAAAACCCAAGTATTCCCTAGATTACCCACACAGATGCCTCAATCTCTGTGTCCAAGTTCAGTGCCACTCAAAGAGGGCAGAAGAGTCATCTGAGGCTGAGTGTGCAACCAGAGCCTTTCTGTGTCTCCTCATAGCAGCATCCAGCTTCCCTCTGCTGCCCTGCTGGGCTGCAGGTGAGAACCCCTCCATCCCAGGCTGTACAAAAAAGTACCTGCTAACATTGCTTGGTAAATTACTTACATGTCCTGGAGGAAAGAGAAAAGAAAGATGTCACAAGGCTGCAGTGGAGCTGCAAAGGACACAGGAAGTGCTTACTGCAGCCAACATGCCGTGAAAACCCTGGTGCAGAGAGGAGGTTGCAGTGAAGTTGGGACACAAATCAGAGGAGCATTCTGTGCTGTCCTGGCATCAGTGGATTGCTTTGCATCTGCTTCATAGTCCTTCCTCCAGCCTCAGCTGCACACAGAGAGGCTCTTCAGGGCACACAGCAGGGGATGTGTCCTATCACGTTACCTGTCCGGAGTTCCACAGCAGCTGGTTTTCTCCTCCCCTGCACTCAGCCCTCAAAGCACCTGATACACATCTGGTGATCACCAGAACAGATCCAGCGGAGTAGCTGTGGCAGGAAGAGGTGGTGGTCAGACATCAGCCAGCAGAGATACAGTTCAGCACCAGGGCTGCCAACAAGCCTGATGTCTGCTTCTTACTTGGTTGTCCTCAGTCTTCTTGTGAGTTGCACAACTCTGGTCTCTCTCTCTTGTCTCATCAGAACTTGCATTTTCCCTTAAGGAAATCTTTCTATTTCATTAAGTCTTCTTTCTCTTACTTTCAGTAATTTTGTCTAGCAAGACTGGGATTGGGGATCTGGCCATAACAGCTTGAGACAGAGAGGACTTCAAATGGAGGGACTAAAACTGTGAAGCAGTTTAGCTTCATCGGTTCATGAGGTGCAGCTTCTGATTCTTCCAGTTTACTGAAAAAAAAAAACCCTCAGAAAGCAGATTATAGCTGCAATTGCTTCTCGTTTCTTGTACAGATATTGTGCAGGATACAGCAGACAAAGAGTGTCCTGTCTATTAAATAAATCCTGTCTATTAAATATGGACTGCATTCTTATTTGGTCCCCCAGGACCTTGGTCTCCCCCAGGAAGAGCAGTGTCTTGGGGTGTCTAAAGGAGGGGTGAGGCTGTTCATATGTGGCTTCAGCCAGTCAGACAAAGGCACCAAGCAGCAAGGCTGGAGGGGCCACCCCCTTTGACATCCATCGACCCCTAATCAACCAGGGAAAATGCAGGATTCATGCCCTTCCCAGGACCACCAGGGCAGATGACAATAATGTAGAGACACTGTCCTCCAGCATCCTGGCTCTTGGTAGCACAGGATATTTTCTTTCTGATGAAGAGCAGGGCCTGGCAGAGCAGAGGGGCAGCAGAAGGAACCAGGATGTGCTCACCCTGGGGGTTTGCCACTCTGCTTCCAGAAGACTGGGCAGCTTGACATCATGGGGAAGGAAGATTTAGGGTGCGTGGGTAGGATTTGGACAACACTGTAGGCAGCAATCCCTTTCCAGGCCAGTAGCACTCCCCTCTCTGTAAACCTCCAGACAGAGGGGTCCCCAGTCCTCCCCAGCATGACCCTGACCAGCATCCGACCTGAATGACACCTGCACCAGGCAGCTAAGGCTGGATGCCTCTGTAAGCCAGAGACCCACAAGTTGGGTCAGTCCCTTGGAGATCTCCTCCACACCCGGCTCTCCTTGGCCTGCTCTATTCTTCCGGCTTTTAATGCATCGGATGTTACTCAAGCCCACTGATTGTTCTCCCTTTTGTGCTGGGGCAGACAGACGGGCTCCCCAGACAATAGACAGGCTTCACCAGTGACTGGGAAAGAGCAGTGGAAGATTTACTGCCATGAGTTAATTGGCTGGAGGAATTTGAACTTTCTTTGCTTCAGGAACTGCCTTCATTGTCCTGCCTTGTCAGCAAAGTGGAGATAGGGAGGGTCCTGAGCACGGTGTGCCTGAGACAGGCAAGATTTGCCTTCTGAGCGCCAGCTCCACTCACAGACCTGAGCCAGAACCTGAATCCTTGGGCTGTGACTGTTTTTTGCCTTTGGGTGCAGCTTACCCCACCTGCTTGGACACTTCTTTTGCCAGATTTCTCAACCATGTCTGGTTGGTGACTCCCCTCCCCCTTATTCAGAGCATAAAAATGTCTCAACCCTTTTTCACTTACCTCAACAGTAAGAGTAAAATTGTCTACCTGAAGCCTTCAGTAGTGCATTAGGACATGGACAGGCAGCCTCACACACCAGATCACACAAGCATGTGAGTGCGTGGTGAGACCAGCAGAAAGTCAATGTGAAAGGTGAGGTCTTGTGGGCGGTGTGTGCTGGAGAAGTTAATCCACTTTCAGCTGGAAGAAACACTTTTGCAACTGCCCTCATGGCAATCCCTCCTTGATATGGGTGTAGCAGGCACGGATCAGGAAATGCTGCACTAGACATGCTGACACTTCATCACCTTTTTTTGCTGTGAAAGGCCATTTGGCTGGGTTCTACAACAACTTCAGGCTGCCACATTGCTTAGTCTTGACTGTTCCAGGCAGGTGTTACTTCTTTAGTAAATGGTTGGTTAAACCCAGTATGGGTCCACTGGTTGCAGCTGCACAACCTTGTCACATCCTCTCTTGATGACTTTAGGTTGCTGAATTTTCCAGCTCTCTGAGGTTATGTCCTTGGACACTCTTAGGTCATTGTGTAAGTGAGCTGCTTAGAAAACTAATAAGTTTCAAGATTACCTGGTTGGAGGGGGGGGCTTTAGCACACTGCTTGCACAGACATTGCCAATAAGCTATCAGAAGGAGACAGACAGGTAGACTATCTGGGCAGCAGCCCCCTCCCTCTGCTCCATGGACTTTGCTTCTCCCACCCCAGCCCAGAGACACAGTGGGAGCATCAGGGTGGAGAACATGCAGGGGACATGCATAACTCCAACCTCAGTCTATGCACCACACAAGCTTTGGAGCCTGGGTGGTGGGAGAAGGCCAACAGACAGAGTCCATGTCCCAGGGTCACACCATGGCCTCTGACACCCCTTGCAGACATCAGTGGGAGTTGTCTAGTAGTATCCTATCTCTGCACGTAGCATCAGTCTTGCACTTTCCTGCCCTGTACCAGCAGGAAGGACGGTGCTTCTCAATTTTTGTAAAGCCCTAGATACAGGACTTACAATATATATTGAAAAAGCTGGTTTAAGTTTTATTTATGCTTCTGAATTATCTCAAATTATTTTTTTTTTCCACTTTTACTGACTTCCTCCCCATATATGAGGTCAGCCATTGGTACTCAGACAGGGTAATTCTTCACTCTGAAGGTGGTGAGACACTGGAACAGGTTTCCCAGGGAAGCTGTGGATGCTCCATCACTGGATGTGTCCAAGATCAGGTTGGATGGGGCTTTGAGCACCCTGCTCTACTGGGAGGTGTCCCTGTCCATGGCAGGGGGGATTGGAACTGGATGATCTTTAATGTCCCTTCCAACCCAAACCATTCTGTGATTCTAGGATGATTCTATAAATAGCTGGGGTGACCTGTGGATCCCACTGCAAAGCCCATTCTGTTTCCCTGAGCAAGATGATATTTCCCCTCTCACTCTATCCAAATCCATCCTACTACACAAAAATTAAAAAGAATTTAAAAAGTCAGGAGCATTAAAGAAGCAATTTTTTTTTTTTTTTTTTTTTTGAGATATCCTTGACTCAAAGTCTCATGAGGAAGGCAAAACTTTTAACACTGGCCTGGGCACCAGAAAAGGCTCAGCCATCCCCAAAGCCTTGTCTAACAGGACCCATGGTAGAGATAGAGTTTCTAGAGCCAACTGGTCAAGCCAGCTTCCTCCACACCATTAGGACAGATCTGAGGGTGCACCAGCCCCCTTCATGCTCTTCCCTGCCTCACATGCTGGGTGATCAGCACCAGGCTTCAGGAGTGTTACCATCAACCATCACCTCACATGAGCTGATGCCACAGGGTCGATGCATACATCACGTTGCAACCCATCGTGGCCAATTCTGCAAAACCCATCATGGACACCCATGCCAGGACAGCCCCACTGCAAGGACATGTTGTCTGCCCTCCTGCCACAGCATGAGGAGCATGTGGTCTCAGCTGGCCATTTAATTCTCACCCCACATACCAGCATCACATGGAACTGGAGAGCAGGGGAGAGGTCTGAGGTGGGAGAGACATAAGACTCCCTCTCAAACCCCAGTGTTTCTATCAAACCATCTAGATATTTGGGTGCAGGACGTTGAAGAGGCTGGCCAACTCTGATCAATGCCAGTGTCATGTTTCCAGCAGCACCTAGCACTACCCAGCTCCCAGGAAACAGAGGAAGGCAATTTAGTGCCCTTCTTTCCCAGCTGATACTTGGCTATGCCACAAAGCAGAATGATTTAAGCTATTTTTGGGACAGGTTGAATACAATAGAAAACAAAACTTCTGCTCCATGAAAGCACCTGCCAAGACCAACTCTAAATATAAATCATCCGCAGTGCCAGACCATCCCAAGCTGTCCTCCTCTGGAATGAATTATTGCCTTCCGTTCCTGCTTGAGTGTACTAAATGTATTCAGCCTTGTCATGACGTGATTGTTCCTTCTCTGACTTTTTCTGGCACAGAGCACAGCATCTCCAAGATGACTGAGCTGAAAGGCAAAGCCTGGACACTGCCTCATTGTTAAGCGAGTGTTAGGTTATGAGACTTCAATGGAGGATCTGCTGCCCCAGTGTTGCAGCTGTCAGCTCCCCTCTGGCCAGGGCAGGCAGCCAGGAGCATCCTGTATCCTTGTGATACGCGTCTCCACTGGTGAACAAGCCTTCACAGCCTAACAGGGAACCTGAATCTGTGAGCAGGTGCATGGGCACAGGGTTGGTATTCTCCCACAACTCTTCCCCACCTCTCTCATGCCTCTCAGTCATTCTCCTCAGAGAAGGACCCTGCTGACTTCTCTGCCGTGCTCCAAAGTGTATGAAAGACAAGAGAGACAACTCAGAGGACAACTCTGCCAACTCTAAACTGAACACAGCTGTAGCTCCTTGATTTGCCAAAGTCTTTTGGAGCTGGATGCAGTTCCACACACGGGGGCTTTAAGTGCAATCTGAGATAGACTGTGCTATCTCTATGGTCCAGCTCTGGAGTCCTCAGCACAAGAAGGACATGGACCTATCGGAGAAGGTCCAGAGGAGGCCACAGAGGTGATCCAAGGGCTGGAACACATCTGCTGTGAGGCCAGGCTGAGAGAGTTGGGCAAAATGTGAATCTTACTCACTATGCTCACAGGGTTTTTTCTCATGGGCTCT